>JAGXJF010004979.1:0-251655 GCA_019208055.1 Stipa capillata
TGCGGAATAATACTCCGACAGTATGGGTCGTATATCATGTACATGATCCTTCAGAGAACAGGTCTTCTGAATTCCAACTTTGACATGACAGTAAAGACCATCAAGACCCAGCTCAGGCCTCAGGCTGATGACCATCCTGATGAGGTTGCTATTCCAGCTTTGTTTGGCGAGTCCCCTCAACCAGCGGTGACAGCTCCCGGTGACACAGCTGCTCCAATAGCTCCTCAAGCGCCTGCTCCCTCTGTGCCTGTGCCTCCAGTCCAAGTCCCTACCAGTGTCACCGCTGATACTCCCACACCTGACCCAGCTGAGTTAGTATCTGTGACACAGGTGGCTGCAGATGGCACTCTGTCCTCCTCTCTGATGTCTCAAGCAGCAGCCAGAGCTTATCAGAACAAAGTGATGCCAACACAATTTGTAGCTCTGCACCGAGAGAACTTTCAGCTCAGATCAGAAGTCTCAAGTCTGCAATCAAAGGTTGACCAGTTGCAAGCTCAAATGTCAGAAGTTCTCCAGCTGTTGAAGTCCAAGCTCTGAATGTGTCTCTTTCTCACCCCTTTCTAGTGTTTTAGTGTCAAAGGGGGAGAGATTCATACATAGGGGGAGACATAGGGGGTGATTTCATACAAAGGGGGAGAGATTTGTAAGAGGGAGAGAATAGAGGAAGGGGGAGAAAGAAAATTATTTTCTGGTGTACTCAAGGCTTGCTCTATGACGAGGGGAGCCCATCCGGGTAGGCCCAGCACAGCGAGTCGGCCCATCAGGCTCGGAAAGTTCCATGGAGGCCCACTCGGATGGAGGCCCAAGAAAGGCCCATACGGGTACAACGTCCGGGTGTCATCAGTCAGACGTTACCACTCCATCAAGGCAAGCGTTTCATCGGCTTGAAGACTGGCGTTACTCGGGCGGTTACGCAGTGTAAATACCTCAATTAATTTAGGCAGTTATTGTAGCTAAGCCGACTGTCCGAGTCGGCTGATGTACAAGCCTATATAAGGCAGAGCTCCCCATGCAGAGGGGGCAGTCAGCTCTGAGTTCTCTGGTCTCTCGACTCTCTAACTAGATTCTTTTCCATAGGCTAGCTTCATCTTCAACCTCTTGTAATCTTTTTTCACGCAAGGCTAGCAGAATAAACAGCAGGAGTAGCGTATTACCTCCGCCATTGGAGGGCCTGAACCTGGGTAAAAAACTCTTGCGTGCACCGCCTGAATCTTCCAAACGTGCTCCCCCAAAACCTATTACAAATGGATATTGCCGTGAAATCCCCGCGACACTCTATTTCTGATTTCTTTTTCGCCTTGATTACAATTAATACTAAGTCTTGTCTTGCTAACTTTACTCTGATGCTGAAATATTTCAGTGTGTCAAGTGTGTTGCTATGATGCATATGTTCAATGCTCTGAAGCATAGGTCTAGACTGTTTTTGCTCTGATTAGTCTGCTTGCTCTGATTCATATACTCATGATTAATCCTATGCTCATTGACTTATGCTCTGATTCACATATTCATAATAAACATATGCTCTGATCCACATATTCATGTTAGAGCCCTTGCTCTGATATACATGCCCATTGGCACTCTGATACATATGACCAGTAATTTGTTTGGCTCTGATACATATATCTATAGTAAATCCGCTCTCTAATATTCTCACATGCTCTAAGATATATATTCAGATGCTCTGACACTTTTTTATATGCTCTGGTTCTTGCAAATGCATCAAGAGAAAAATATTTTAGTTCAACTCATTATTCTCTGACACACTTATAGTTCTGAACTGATAAAAGTGTAAGTTGTAAGAAAATGCTGCCCATATCCAAAAATTATAATCTGTGCATTGGCAAGTTAGAAAACAAATCTCTTGTGCACAGCTTCAGGGGGAGTGTATTCTCTACAACCTGCACATATACCTTCTATTCAAATTGATATGCAAATTTGTTGAATGGGTTGCCACTAACCACCAAAAAGGGGAGATTGAAAGAACATCTAGGCCCTAATTTGGTTTGATGGTTAATGGCAACTCAAACTGGAATCTAACGTTTACAGTGAGTGTAAGCAGGTTTGTAGGTTCCAGGAAGAAGGGTCATCAAGGAAAGGATGACCACCAGAAAGGGTACAAGGGTGGTTTCCCGAACTAAGGAATGGTTGCACTAGGCAGCTGTGCCACAGCTGTGAAGAAGCCGGTGCTGTGCAAGGAGTTGCAAGCAAGGTGATGGTGGCTTGATGCGTCAAGGACCGTGACTGCAGTTGGTGGGCAGGTAAAGCCTAGATTTGCTAGTTTCTTTGAGTCCATAGGAAAAGCCTATACTATCAAGAGAGATGAAGCAGTGATGCTCTATGGAGGTTCTAGTTGCTCAATGCTCAGGATGTTGGACAGTGGCACTAATGCCTTGAGGTTAGTGGCCCTGTGTCAGCAGTTTTGTATAAGTATAAAACTGGTTGGAGCTGGCACTCTGCAGTGCTAGCAGTAGAAAACCCTAGGGGTTAGAGTCACCGGTGTGACACAGCGGTGTCACAGGTAGTCTAACGCTCTATGACTCAGGTACATTTCTGTACCAGGGGAAAGATTGAAAACGATAAGGAACCTGTGCTACGATAGCTTGTCTACTGAGTCGGAGGGCTGTTGGAGGTGCTCTCCTTATAGGTTTCAGAGAGTGTGTGCGCTGAGGGCATGTCATGTTCCAAGACCGGACTGAGTAGTGCGGCTGCGTCAGTTTAGGGTTTACCTGTGTGTACCACTGGTGACACAGGTATCGGTCTGCTTGAGCCGGTTATAGTTGGGCAGAGTGATTAGCTGTGTCACCGGTGGCTGACACCGGTGACTCACTTAATCCTACGTGGCAGCAGTGTAACGGTCAAGTGCCTGTGAACCCTATATATAGGGGACCAGGGGAGGTCTTGGACCTCAACCAATGAGCCAATCAGTAACTCACATTCGACCATTGCAAAGCCTCTTTCCACCAAACGAAAGCCAAGTTTCCTAAGTGTCAGTTCGGGAAAGGTTAGAATTCTTGAGCAAAAGAGCATTGGTTCCTCCAAGAGTTACACTGCTGAATCTATTACTCTTGGAGTGTCTACTCCTACACGGGCGTAGGAGTTGCTGGTACCACCCAAGCTTGTGTGGGCTGGACCAGTAGTCTCTGAGGGTGATTGAAGTCTACCTGCTGCAAGCAAAAGGACTTCCACAAGCAAAGGAAGAGGCCTGAGATCAGGTACTCGGAGAACAAGCACGATTCAGTGCTGGCGACCTCTTCGGAGTAGCTTCTCCAACGGAGACGTACCACTCTGCAAAGAGCTGGGAACTTCGGTGAAAAACACTCTGTCTCCTGAGTACTTGTTGTTTTACTGCTTGATTCTTGCTATATATGTTTGCTTGTATGCTCATATAGACATTCTGTTTATCTACTTAGATCACCTTTACACATGTGTCTTGTTAGCTGTCTCACCGTTGGTATAGATCATATCTCACACCTGTGTGAGCTACCTGTTACACAGACACTGTGATTGCTCATCATTTTTGCTAAGTCATTAGCTTACCTGTGTTAGGCACCTGTGTGACAGCTGCATGCTAATTTACAGATCGCATCTTACCTGTGTCACACACCTGTCACACAGCTAACTAATCCTTGATTCTGCACAAGGCTTAATCTAAACAATCTAGTTAAAAGAAGTAATTTTTGTTAGCCTCCTATTCACCCCCCCTCTAGTCAGCATCTGAGGTCATTTCAATTGGTATCAGAGCAGGTTGCTCTTTGATTTGGCCTAACAGCCAGAGTTAAATGATGTCGGGCTATGAGGGTAAAATACCTGTATTTAATGGGACTAACTATGCTTTCTGGAAGAGAAAGATGCAAATGCATCTTATCTCTATCGATCCAGATGTGTGGGATGTTGTTTATACATGTTACAACTTGGAGAATCCCAAAACACCTAGCATCATTGACAAGAGGAATATTTAGAACAATGCTAGGGCAGCCACTGCTATCTTCATGGGCTTACAAGAGCATGACTTCAACAGAATCAGCACCATGGAATCTGCTAAGGATATCTGGGATACCTTGGAGCAGATCTATGAAGGCAGTGACACTCTGAAGATGTCAAAGAGGAGCCTTCTGGAATCAAAGCTAGAGAGGTTTGAGCTTGAGCATGGTGAAGACATCAATTCTCTGTTTTCAAGACTCACCATTATCACAAACCAGCTGAAGGCCCTAGGCTCAAACCGAGTAGAAGATGAAGACGTGATCAAGAAGTTCTTGTCAGTGCTTCCAAAAGCCTACAGAACTCTTGTTCTCATGCTGAAGGAAAAAACATGGGTTTGAGCAAATGAAGCCCACAGAAGTGTTAGGGAGGATTCTAACACATGAGATGGAGCTTAAGCAAGAAAGCAAGCAAAGCTCCTCTCCAGCTGTCAAGAAAAATATTGCTTTGAAGACTACGGCTTCAACATCACAGATTGAGAGTGATAGCAGTGAAGATCTTGATGAGGAGATGTCCAGTGGAGAAGAGAGTGAACTCATCCTCCTCACAAGGAACTTCAGAAAGTTTTACAAGAAGAAGAAGCAACTTGGATCAGGTGATAGATTCAGAGGAAAGAAGCTGTCAAAAGATAACAAGTGCTTTGAGTGTGGCAAGGAAGGCCACTTTGCTGCTGATTGTCCAACCAAGAGAAAGGACAACAGCCAGTAGAGAAAGAAGAAGGACTTCCATGGGAAGAAGAAGACCTTCAACAGCAAGCATCCAACCTACTCCAAGAACAAGGCCACTGCCAGAGCTTATGTTGGACAGGCTTGGGTGTCTGAGGATTTAGGCTCAGAAGAGGAGTCTGAAGAAGAAGATCAAGTTGCTGAGATTGCCATCAGTATGGCTGACATACCCAGCTGTGACACAGCCAGGTCACACAGCTCCGAGTCAAGTGCTGAAGCTGATTATCTTCTATCCACTTCTGCCCCTTTGTGTCTCATGGCCAAAGGTTCTAAGGTACTTACTGAGGATGACTTTCCTGATTATGTTAAACTAATGGGCATCCTTGAAAGAACAGATAAGGCCTATGGCAAGGAGAGGAAGGAGAACATATCCTTAAGGGATAAACTCAGGGAGCTGAGTGAATCTTATGATGAGGTTACTGATGATAGGGAAAACCTCAGGCTTGACCAGGAAAACCTGGAAATAGCTCATGAAAAGCTCAAGGTAGCTCATGAGCTTCTGATAAAGGAGCATGAGGAGCTCAAGGAAAAACATTCTTTGTGCACTGATATTTCTTCTACTATATGCACTGATGCTCCCTTGCCTGCTCCTACTGTTATTGAATCATGCCTGAACTGTGCTAGCCGTATAAATGTTCTAACATCCACAGGTGGAGTCATGATGATTCAAAAGAGGCATCAACCTCTACTACTACTAACCTTGTGGATGCAGATGAGCACAACAAGCTCAAAGAGGAGCTTGAAGAGCTAAAAAGGCTAATGTGGAAAGGCCTATGCACTGCTAATATTGGCATGCAAAATTATCAGCTGATCAAAGCTGAGATGCTCAGAAAGAATGATGGCCGAAAAGGCTTGGGTTACATTCATTCTGCTCATAAAGATAAACTGCCTGCTGCTACTAACTTTAATCTTGCAGAAAAATTTGTGAGGCAGACAAGTACATATGACAACAAGTTTGTTGGTCATAAGAAGGGTAATGGGAATGTAGTAAACACTCCATCCAACTCATCCTATGTACTGCAGGTGGACAAAAAAGGGAAGGTTGTGGCTAAATATGTTGGTCGTAGGCACTTGACAAAGTGGTTGCCTGCGGTCTGGGTTCCAAAGGTAACAGTTACCTGTGTCACCAGTGTCTTACACAGCTGTGCAACCACCAGTGCCACCGGTAGCTCACACAGCCAACTAACCTCTCTGTCTAAGGTTGCAGGTGATAGCAAGCCTAAAAGAATTCATGTCATATCATCTGTTGCTCAGGCTATCAACTATAAGAACAGATCTTCTAACTCTTTAACTGTTGTTTCTGCATATGGTAAAATTGCAAAGGGAACCAAACGAGTTTGGGTCCCTAAAGCCCATAACTAATCTTGCAGGATACTGTCTCCAGTGGAACTGAATGGTAGTGAACAGTGGATGTACACAACATATGACTGGAGGCAGAAAGGAGTTTGTAGAGATCACACATGAAAATCTTCCAAGTAAACATGTGATCTATGTAGATAACTCCAAGGGAAAGGTAAATGGCGTTGGTAAAGTCGCCATATCTGAACATCACTCTTTATCTAATGTAACGCTTGTAGATCAGATAGGCTATAGCCTCATGTCTGTGTCATAGCTGTGTGACACAGGTATGAAAGTCATGTTCTATCCTGATGAGGTTATAGCTTCCAAACTATCTGATGACTCTCAAGTGTTCAGAGGATGCAGGTCTAGAAAGCTATACACAGTAACTTCAAAGAATAGCCTGCAGCAGCTCCATGGTGCCTAACGGCCAAGACCAGTGTTGGCTGGCTATGGCACAGGCGGCTAGGTCATGCAGGGATGAAGCTTCTCAACAAACTGAGCAAACATGACCATGTCATAGGCCTGGAAAAGGTGAAGATTGAGAAGGACAAGCCCTGCAGCTCATGTCAAGCCGGCAAACAAGTTGGAGCTGCCCATCGTCCCAAGAATGTCATGACCACCACCGCACCTTTTGAGCTCATACACATTGACCTCTTCGGTCCCACTACATATGAGAGCTTGGGAGGTAACAAGTATGGATTTGTCATTGTAGATGATTTTTCTCGCTATACTTGGGTGTACTTTTTGAAGGAGAAGACACAGGTTTACAAGAAATTCAAGCACCTCATTGTCAGAGTACAAATTAAGTGGAAGGTAAACCTTGTCAAGGTCAGGAGTGACAATGGGACTGAGTTCAAAAACTCAAAGGTGGAAGCATTTCTGGACAAGCATGGAATTAAGCATGAGCTAGCAAGTCCATATGCTCCACAGCAAAATGGAGTAGTGGAAAGGAAGAATAGAACCCTGATAGAGATGGCAAGAACACTACTGGTTGAGTACAAGACTTCACCAAGATTTTGGCCTGAAGCTGTCAACACTGCCTGCCACTCCATCAACAGGATATATCTACATCCACTACTCAAGAAGACTCCATACGAGCTACTCACCAACACAAAGCCAAATGTCTCATACTTCAGAGTATTCGGTTGTAAGTGCTACATCCTTAGGAAGGGCAAACGCCTTACTAAGTTTGAAGCTAAATCTGATGTTGGTATTTTCCTTGGTTATGCTACTAACTCTCATGCCTATAGAGTATTCAACACTATCACAAAGGTTGTTAAAGAATCTGTAGATGTGAACTTTGATGAGTCTTATGGCTCCCAAGGAGAGCAAGTTGCTAATGATGTAGGGAATGTGGACATTCAAAAGAAGTCAACTGGTGAGATCAGATCAACTGTCAAGGAAGAACCTGTCTCACCAAGTGATCAAAAACCACCTTCTCCATCACTGAATGAAGACACTGGAGATGAAGACATCGAGCTCGAGTACAACCCAGCCAATGATCTCTTGGATGCAGATTACCTGTCTCAGCCAGCTGTGTCACAGGCAACACCATCAGCTGTGACACCGGTGGTTGACCCCGAACCCCTTGTGATCAGCAGGCTGCAGAAGGATCACCCTGTAGACAACATCATCGGTGCCATTTATAGGGGAATGACTACTCGTTCTCGAATTGCTAATTTCTGTGAACATTACTCCTTTGTTTCCAGTATTGAACCCAGGAACATAAAGGAAGCTCTCATGGATGCTGATTGGATAAATGCTATGCATGAAAAGTTGAATCAATTTGAAAGAAATCAAGTATGGTCCCTGGTGGAAAGACCCATGATCATAATGTGATTGGAACAAAATGGGTCTTCAGGAACAAGCAAGATACAAATGGACAAGTGGTAAGGAACAAAGCCAGACTTGTGGCTCAAGGGTTTACACAAGTGGAGGGTCTAGACTTTGGAGAAACCTTTGCTCCAGTAGCAAGACTTGAAGCCATCAGGATCTTCCTTGCTTATGCTGTTCATCATAACATCAAGCTTTATCAGATGGATGTGAAGTCTGCTTTCCTAAATGGTAAACTCTCTGAGCTTGTTTATGTTGAACAGCCACCTGGTTTTGAAGATGATAAGAAACCACACCATGTCTATAAACTACACAAAGCACTCTATGGCTTAAAACAAGCACCTAGAGCATGGTATGATACATTGAAAGAATTTCTGATCAAGAATGGATTTAAAATGGGCTTAGTAGACACAACTCTATTCACTAAGAAAAATAGAAAGGATTTATTTGTGTGCCAAATATATGTCGATGACATAATATTTGGCAGTACTAACCGCTCCATGAGTGATGAGTTTAGCCAGATGATGACCAAAATGTTTGAGATGTCTTTGGATGGAGAACTCAAGTACTTCCTAGGACTTCAGATCAAACAACTCAAGGAAGGTACATTCGTTTCACAAGAAAAGTTCACCAAAGACATCATCTCTAAGTTTGGCATGAAGGATGCAAAGTCTATTCATACTCCCATGCAAACAAATGGTCATCTGGACCTAAACATCGAAGGTAAGTCTGCTGATCAGAAAGAGTTTAGATCCATGATAGGATCCCTGCTCTACTTATGTGCATCTAGGCCAGACATTATGTTGAGTGTATGTATGTGTGCTAGATTTCAAGCTAATCCTAAGGACTGTCACAGAGTGGCAGTAAGAAGGATACTGAGATACTTGATTCAAATCTCAGGCTTTGGCTTATGGTAACCTAAAGGTGCAAATTTTGAGCTAGTTGGCTATTCTGATAGTGACTATGCAGGGTGTAAGGTTGACCGAAAAAGCACCTCTGGTACTTGTCAATTTCTAGGGCATTCCTTAGTGTCTTGGTCATCCAAGAAACAAAACTCAGTAGCCCTTTCCACTGCAGAAGCTGAGTATATAGCTGCTAGTAGTTGTTGTGCTCAGTTATTATGGTTGAGGCAGACCTTGAAAGATTTCAATGTATCTTTTAATCAAGTACCACTCCTCTGTGATAATGAAAGTGCAATTAAGTTAGCCAACAATCCAGTGCACCACCAAAGATCCAGACACATTGAAGTGAGGCACCACTTCCTGAGAGATCATGTTGAGAAGGGAGATATACAGCTGTGCAATGTAAGGACTGAAAAACAATTAGCTGATATTTTCACCAAGCCTTTAGATGAGACTAGGTTCTGTGCTCTGAGGAGTGAATTGAATATCATTGATGTCTCTAATCTTCAATAAAAAGGATTGGCTTGGTGTCTAGCTCATATATTCTGCCATTTACATGCCTTACATGCTCATCTGTGTTGATCACCTGTGTCACAGGTGTATAGGTTTTATGCATAGTGTAGAGATCCTTCAGCTGTGTGTGCACATTATTGTGTACCTATTTTCAAAATCGACTCATGTCAGTTTTAGTTTTGCTTGATTGATTTTCTGGCAAACTGACATTGGGAAGATTGCATAAGGATTTCCTGATAGTGTTCATATGCTTGTTCTCTTATCAAATTCTCTCTGTCTTGGTGTCCTATGGATGAAACACTTGTCACCTATCTGTGTCTCAGGTGAATGCTTTTGATTTCCGTAGACCCTAGGGTATTTTGTCTACTCACCTGTGTCACAGGTTCCTTTGTCAGCTGTGACACAGTCACCTTATAACCCTTCGGCCTATATAAGACGTCGATACGTTTTCCACAGAACCCACGTTCTACGTTAAAACCCCAAACTTCCGCCGTGCGCCAAAACACCAAATTCTCGACGAAATCAATGTTTTTGCCCCTCCAAATCTTTTGAAACATCGGAGAAAGCTTTCTGAAGAGCTCTAGCAACAATTTATCCGCACATTATCAATCTTTGCTCAAAGTAAGCTTCCGCCAGCCCTACTTTGCGCCTGTTCTTGCTTAGGGCTTATATTTTTGCTCTAAAGCCTAATCCATTAGCGCATTGTTAGTTGTTAGGGTTGGTTTAGCTCCTGATAATCTTTCAGAACCTATATTTCTCGAAATTAACCACCAAAAACCAGTAAATCTCTAGATTTCTAAAATCTGCCGTCCGCCTCCGCACGTAGCTGTGTCACCGCTAGGGTCTCACCTGTCACACAGGCAAGTCTATTCAAAAGGCTGAGACCTTGGTTTGTTACCAAGTCCTCACCTGTGTCTCCCTGTTCTCACGCAGGTGTCTCACGCAGCTACTACCTTTTGCATCTCAGGAACACCTCTTACCTATATTCTGTCTTATCTATCTGGTTTCTACAGACATCTTCAGGATCTGAGAAAGCTGATAGTGGGATGCAGTGGTCTGACCCAGAAGCATCCAGCTTTGAGATTAACATTTCAGATTCAGATCAGGAAAGAGAGAGGCTGAGACAGAAAGCAGAGGTCGCTGAAACAAGAAAGGCAAGCAAAAGGGCTTACAGGCAGAGGAAAGCAGTTGCAAAGAAATCAGCTTCTCAAGCCAGTAAATCTAGTTCAGCTCAGCGTGCTCCACCCAAGAGGACAAGATCCTCAGCTGCTTTTGAGCACACATCCTTGGGAAAGGAAGCAGCTAAGAAGCAGAAGCAACCAGCTAAGAAAGGTTCAAAGCCTTCCATTGCAAATATGGTGCTGCCAAGAGGCACACTCACCATCAGAGAACCTGTTCGAGAATCCCAAATATCTCAAGAAGATCTTGAGCATGATAAGCTGATTCTGGAGGAGTTGGATAGGCTGGCAGCTCAGATGAGAGAAACAGCTGATGAAACAGTAAAGAAGCAGCTATCCACCATATACACAGCCAAAAGCTTTGAACTTTCAGAGTTGTCAAGGCCTGTATCTATGGCAATTCCAGAACCATCAGAGGCAGATAAGGCTATCTTGAGGGAAATAGCAGATTTGCACAAGCAGATGCAGTCAGGCAAATCTTATTCAGAAGAAGCTGAATTGTGAAAGAAGATTCTTGAGAAGCAGGATCAACTTTCAACAAAATGCTTGGCAGAAGGGTCTCACAAACCTCTGGAACTTCAGCATTCTGATGCTAGAGATAGGCATCTCATCCTTGAAATCAGTGAGTTAACCAAGAAGGCTAACTCTCTGCCAAAAGGCCTTGAGAGGACTTCCATTCAAGCTGAGATCAAACTCAAGCGAGGTCTGCTATCTCCTGAATTCAAATCTCAAAGAGCAGCTCCTCCTATTGCCAGTTCAGAATCAAGGATCCCTCCCATAGCTGCAGATGATCTTCTTATAATGGAGATAAACGATATTCTCAGAAGGCTCAAAAACATGCCAAACGGTCCTGAGAAAATTGCCTTGAGAACTGAGCTTAAGCTTAAAACGGCTATGCTTCCAAAGGATTCCAAGCCTTCATCACCTCCTACTGCTACTGCTCCTACTCAAGCTCCTAAAAGGAAAAGATCAGAAACTGTTGTGATCAGTGATGAACCTCAAGCCAAGAGGCAGCCAGATGCAGATGTCGAAATAATCTCTGAGACGACTCAAAGCTCCAAGCCATCCTTAAAAGTTCAATTTGATCAACAGATGTCTGCCATTCAAGAATTGAAGAAGGAGATGCCACCACCGGTGTCATCAGTGGCTAGCCCAGCTAAGTCAAGTCTGCAGACATACCAGAGGAAAAGTAGAAAATCTCAAAGTTCTACCAGTGTAGAATCCATTTCCTCCCTGGATGTCTAGAAACAGATGTCTCCATCCCAATTTCTGGTATCTGAGGCCAAAGAACAGACAACCAAAGAGGCCCATGAGCTCCCATCACCAAAGGCTAGATCTGTGACGCCTTTAGAAGTTGCCAAACAAACAAGTCCACAGCTGTCTCAACCAGCTGTGTCACAGGCAGAAGAAGCTCAGGCCCAAGACCCACACCTGTCTAAATCACCTGTGCGACCGCCAGCTGACCCAGCCCCTTCTGTTCAAGCACCTGTGTCATCACCTGTGGCGCAGGCAAGTCAGTCAGCTGAGCAAGAAAAAAGCTCTGAGAGCTCATCAGATGATGGCAGAGGTGTGTCTGTTGCCCTTCCCAGGCTGAAAGAAGCTAGAGCTGATTCAGATGAAGATTACCAAGCCGAGAGATCTTCTCCAAGTACAGAATCAGCTAACGAAGAAGAGGAAGAGGAGGCAGAGGCTGAACAAGCAAATAGCTCACCCAGTCTCTCAGTTGGAGAAGAAGATCTAGAAAGTAAGTATTATTACATCTTCTCTCATGCCTTGCAGACTGAGGCGAATCAAATGAAGTTCATCTCCCGAGCTGTGGCCAAGAAGCTACCCAAAAGTGATCCCCAGAAATCAAGAAGCAAAGTTGCCTCCATGAGCACCAGTGCTTTCATAAGAATGAGGTCAGCTTGCCCATATTTCACTGAAGACAAGGAGTTTCAAGATGCATCTTGCTCAGACCCCGGATTTCACACTAATCTTCAAAGGGGTCTCTACCATGAAATCCTTGCTTCCAAGGGATTTGTAGATTGCAAGGCCATAGACTGGTCTGCTCTAACTGATTCCAAACTGAGGAGTCTTCAATCTCTCATCCAAGCCTCAGGTCTGGAGTTCATATGTAATCTTCAACAAGATTATGACCCAGAAATCATTAAGGAATTCTATGCCACTGTCTGGGTAGATCTAGAAAATCAAGATGTCATGCTATGGAAGACAAGAGGCCAGCTGCTCTCAATCACAGTTCCAGAATTCAACAGCTTGTTTCATGCACCTATTGAGCCTGGTATGCCAAATTTGTTCAAGCTAGAGCCTGTCTCCAATGCTGATAGAAGAAAATTCTATCCAAGAAATTTTACATTCCCTGCCAATGCCCCTTCAGATCATGTGTACTTTAAGGGAATCACAATCACAGCAAAGCATCTTGTAAAGATTCTTCATGTCATCCTCCAGCCCAAAGGAGGAAATACAGATGCAGTATACAATTCAGTATGGCAGGTGCTGGTGCACAAAGCAAAGAACATTCATTTTGATGTGGCCCGATATATATTCCATGAGATAGATGCTGTACAGAAGGACAAGAAAGCTAAGCTGAGGTATGGGTCGTATATCATGTACATGATCCTTCAGAGAACAGGTCTTCTGGATTCCAACTTTGACATGACAGTAAAGACCATCAAGACCCAGCTCAGGCCTCAGGCTGATGACCATCCTGATGAGGTTGCTGTTCCAGCTTTGTTTGGCGAGTCCCCTGAACCAGTGGTGTCAGCTCCCGGTGACACAGCTGTTCCAATAGCTCCTCAAGCGCCTGCTCCCTCCGTGCCTGTGCCTCCAGTCCAAGTCCCTGTCGGTGTCACCGCTGATACTCCCACACCTGACCCAGCTAAGTCAGTATCTGTGACACAGGTGGCTACAGATGGCACTCTGTCTTCCTCTCTGATGTCTCAAGCAGTAGCCAGAGCTTATCAGAACAAAGTGATGCCAACACAGTTTGCAGCTCTGCGCCGAGAAAACTTTCAGCTCAGATCAGAAGTCTCAAGTCTGCAATCAAAGGTTGATCAGTTGCAGGCTCAAATGTCTGAAGTTCTCTAGCTGTTGAAGTCCAAGCTTTGAATGTGTCTCTTCCTCGCCCCTTTCTGGTGTTTTAGTATCAAAGGGGGAGAGATTCATACATAGGGGGAGACATAGGGGGAGAGTTTCATACAAAAGGGGAGAGATTTGTAAGAGGGAGAGAATAGAGGAAGCGGGAGAAAGAAAATTATTTTCTGGTGTACTCAAGGCTTGCTCTATTTCTGATTTTTTTCGCCTTGATTACAATTAGTACAAAGTCTTGTCTTGCTCACTTTACTCTGATGCTGAAATATTTCAGTGTGTCAAGTGTGTTGCTATGATGCATATGTTCAATGCTCTGAAACATAGGTCTAGACTGTTTTTGCTCTGATTAGTCTGCTTGCTCTGGTTCATATACTCATGATTAATCGTATGCTCATTGACTTATGCTCTGATTCACATATTCATAATAAACATATGCTCTGATCCACATATTCATGTTAGAGCCCTTGCTCTGATATACATACCCATTAGCACTCTAATACATATGACCAGTAATTTTTTTGGCTCTGATACATATATCTATAGTAAATCTGCTCTCTAATATTCTCACATGCTCTAAGATATATATTCAGATGCTCTGACATTTTTATATGCTCTGGTTCTTGCAAATGCATCAAGAGAAAAACATTTCAGTTCAGCTCATTATTCTCTGACACACTTATTGTTCTGAACTGATAAAAGTGTAAGTTGTAAGAAAATGCTTCCCATATCCAAAAATTATAATCTATGCATTGGCAAGTTAAAAACAAATCTCTTGTGCACAGCTTCAGGGGGAGTGTATTCTCTACAACCTGCACATATACCTTCTATTCAAATTGATATGCAAATTTGTTGAATGGGTTGCCACTAACCACCAAAAAGGGGAGATTGAAAGAACATCTAGGCCCCAAGTTGGTTTTGATGGTTAATGGCAACTCAAACTGGAATCTAACGTTTACAGTGAGTGTAAGCAGGTTTGTAGGTTCCAGGAAGAAGGGTTATCAAGGAAAGGATGACCACCAGAAAGGGTACAAGGGTGGTTTCCCGAACTAAGGAATGGCTACGCTAGGCAGCTGTGCCACAGCTGTGAAGAAGCCGGTGCTGTGCAAGGAGTTGCAAGCAAGGTGATGGTGGCTTGATGCGTCAAGGACCGTGACTGCAGTTGGTGGGAAGGTAAAGCCTAGATTTGCTAGTTTCTTTGAGTCCATAGGAAAAGCCTGTACTATCAAGAGGGATGAAGCAGTGATGCTCTGTGGAGGTTCTAGTTGCTCAATGCTCAGGATGTTAGACAATGGCACTAATGCCTTGAGGTTAGTGGCCCTGTGTCAGCAGTTTTGTATAAGTATAAAACTGGTTGGAGCTGGCACTCTGCAGTGCTAGCAGTAGAAAACCCTAGGGGTTAGACTCACCGGTGTGACACAGCGGTGTCACAGGTAGTCTAACGCTCTATGACTCAGGTACATCTCTGTACCAGGGAAGAGCTTGAAAACGCTAAAGAACCTGCGCTACGATAGCTTGTCTGCTGAGTCGGAGGGCTGTTGGAGGTTCTCTCCTTATAGGTTTCAGAGAGTGTGTGCGCTGAGGGCATGTCATGTGCCAAGACCGGGCTGAGTAGTGCGGCTGCGTCCGTTTAGGGTTTACCTGTGTGTGCCGCCGGTGACACAGGTATCGGTGTGCTTGAGCCGGTTATAGTTGGGCGGAGTGATTAACTGTGTCACCGGTGGCTGACACCGGTGACTCACTTAATCCTACGTGGCAACAGTGTAACAGTCAAGTGCCTATGAACCCTATATATTGGGGACCAAGGGAGGTCTTGGACCTCAACCAATGAGCCAATCAGTAACTTACATTCGACCATTGCAAAGCCTCTTTCCACCGAACGAAAGCCAAGTTTCCTAAGTTTCCTAAGTTTCACTATGCACAAGGGTCTCGTCCTTAACTGCCCTGAGCGGTAATTCTCCCGATTACCCTCATTCCACGGTCAGGGGAATGGCTGCCCATTCAGCTCGTGAAGGCCCCACTTCGTGGTCCCTACCGTCGGCAGTTCCATTTTCAGATACTGCATCCTCTGAGTTTAATTGACACACCCAACATTGCCATTTTACCGTAAGAACTAAACCCTATGTCGATAATGCCTGTGGCTATCCTACAAGTTCTCAAACAATTAAGGCTTGCAATCATTGACAGGGCTGTGTAGGTGGTAGGTCATAACTATGTTATCATGTCATTCAAAAATATTGCATACGGGATTATCATGCAGAAAGTAATAACTAAACTAGCAACATTACGAATAATAGTATGGCGAGTAGGTTCAACATGAACAAGGTTGTGTTGTGACTTGCCTACTGCACCGTGATCAGCTGGATCATCGTCTTCGAAGTGATTCACACCATCGGAGTTCCTCTCGAGCATCAAATTGTTACTACCGCATTCTATTGGCGAAAAGATCCAAGCACTTATAAGTCCAGGCTCGACGAATGCGAGCTGGGAGCAAAATGTAAATTAGTTGTAAAATAATACCTTAAATAAGGAGGTGGGGTGCGTGTGGTGCTTAGACGTAGAATTAAGGTTGGAGATGTGTATGGGTGAAGCTGAAACACTGAAAAGATGGGTGAGGATATATGTGGTTGAAGTCGGAGCATCAGAAAGATAAACAGTCGGATATATGAGGTATTTAGGGTTTAAGGCGTGGAATAGGGCTATGTGGGGTATGTGGGGTTCCCGTGTTTAGAGAGTTTAGAGATATGGTTATGTCCGAGTGTGATGGAGGAATAAAGTCGGGATGTCAAAAGGGTCAAGAAGGACATATTAAACCTCCTAGGGTTTTGGATGACTGATATTGGTTATGTGCGAGATAAGGAACATTTTGTGGGCTTAGGACATTTGGAAATGAGATTTAGGTCAATTGATATGAACGAGGGGATTTGGTGCATCAAGACGATCGAGGCGGATATGTATATGTCTTTAGGGTTTTGGATGAAGAATCGAGAGTATATATGGTATGAGGGTGTTTTTGTGGGTTTTGGATATTAAGAAGTGAGAATTAGGTTAAATGAGGTGGAGAATTGGAATCGTGGCGTCGAGACGCTCGAAGCGATGTATATATGTGTTTTTAGGGTTTCCGGGTTTTTGGGTCGACAGGGTTGGGTTGGGCCTACGGCCCGTTAGGGTTTTTAAATGGGTTGGGTTGGATTTGGGTTTATAGTGGGTAGTGGGCTGGGCTGGACTCAGGCTGGATTGGACTTTGGGTTTTAGGGCTTCACCGGAAAAAAGAAAGAAAATGGAAAAGAATTAGGAAATTCGGCTGGGCTTAATCCACCGAAAAAGGATGGGCTACCGTCGGTTGCTAACGGGCTGGTACTGGGCTTCGGCCTGCTGGGAAATGAGGAAAGGAAAAATAAAAAGAAAAGAGGCCGAGTGGGCCGGCCCGCTAAGGGGAAGTGGTCGGCGGCCTGAAGAGAGAAAAGGCCAACGGCCTGGAGTGGGGCGACAGGGGTTTGGCCGAACGGGGAAAGAGGGGAGGCGGCGACGGGGAAAGGGGCCGGCGGTGGCGGGAGCGATTGCTCGCCAGTGAGGCTTGCCGGAGGAGATGGGTAGCTCGGGGAGCTTGCTCGGGAGGCGAGGGTCTCATTTTGAAGAGAAAGGGGTGAGCTCCCCGTGGAAATTTGTGCTGGCGACGGTGAGGTGCGGCTCGGGTGTGAGCTCGCCAGAGAGGAGCGGTGTGGCGAGGATTGCCGGAGTTCGGAGAGGGGAGCGAGGTGGCGGAGGAGTTCAGGAGATGGAGGGGCTGCTCGGAAGCTACGGAATAGGAGGAGGGGAGTTCGGCGGCGGCGAGTGGTCTCGGGTTCCACTCACCGGAGATGGAGGCGATAGCGGCGAGGTGGTTTGGGCTCGGGAGCGGCGAGGAGAGGCGGGGGAGCTACTCTGGGCTTCTGCGGTTGCTCGGTTGCGAGAGAGGGTTCGGGAGCAAGGGAGAGGTGGAGGAGGGGAGGCGCGTGTGCTCGGAAGAGGGGCGAGGCACTTGGCTCGGTTGAGCTCACTAGAGAAGATGGTGATGGTTGCGAGCTCGCCGGAGCTCGGGGATGGAGAAGGGGTAGAGAACGGGATTGAGGGGCTCGCGCGCGCAAAAAGGAGAGCTCCGGAGGAGTCCGCGCGCTTTTATAGGAGGCAAGGGCGACCGGAGCTCTGGACACCGAGGCGAGGGCTTGGCTGGGTGGCACATAGGGGAGGAGAGGCAGCGACGCGTGGAGCGGTGCCTCGGACGCTGTGCTGTGCGGCGACGTGGACCTCGCTCGGTTGCCGACGTCGAGCGGTAAGCGGCGGTGGCGGTGATGGGTGCGAGGTAGCAGTGGGGAGTGACGGCGGTGACGGGAGTTAGGAGATGGAGTGGTTCAGGAGCGGGCCAGATGGGCCGGAGGAAAAAGAAAGGCCCAAGAAGGATTTTCGAATTTTAAAAGGATTTCGAGTTTAAATGAAATTTGAAAAAAAATCATACTGTCACAGCTCCCATCCTGGACGGCGTTCTCCGTCCGTGCGTGCGTGCGCGGCGCGTGATGTTTTGCTTGCATTGGTGCAGGTGCCCCGCGCCTCCCTCAGCGATCCTGTATAAATGCCGAAGTCCCCGCAGTTCATTAATCAACGACAAACGAACAGGGCCCTGTACCGAGCGAGACAGGAAAAGACAACCCCAACCAGCGACGACGCATTGGCCGGCCGGCCGGTGACGTGAGACTGTGAGACGAGGCCTGATCGAGCCGATGGGCAGCCTGGCGATGGACTCCGACTACGGCGTGGCGCGCGAGCTCTCGCCCCTCTAGAAGGAGCGTGCGCTCTACCGCCCCGAGCTCCCGCCCTGCCTCCAGGTACCCACCACCGTTTACCACGCCATTGCCTCGCCGCGCGTAATCCCTGCTGCTGATCTGCATGCGGCTGCGCGCCTGCACCGCGTCCGATTCATCGCCAACTCGCCCTACGCGATGTCCCACTGGATCGATCTCATCGAAGGGCGTGGTGGGGACCGTACGTGGGGGTAATGCAGTGCGGTTTATCTGTTTCGAATATTTTTCTTCGCTTTCGCATGGTTGTTGGTGGGGATTAGGTGTACCGGTGCCACCATCGCTCTCCACTAGGGGAGGGAGATATGGATCTGAGATTCCCTCGCGGACCGAGCAACATAGGCTGTTGATGTAGCAGCAGGGAATTGCGACGAGGCGAAGGGAAAGGGACGACACTCTAGTCACAAATCACCAATCACATCTTCTTCAAAAATCATGTTATCTTATTGGCTTGCGTGATTAGCGTGCGAGGTCTTACATAGCTGGTTTGATTGAGCGGGTCGTTTTCTTGCTTTGCAAGTTGATGAATATCTCTTTCTTGTCTGGATTGGGAACCAGGGCACCGCGGTGAGGGTGGAGTACGGCGACGCGGCGATCGCGGCTGACAGTGCCGACGCTCATGTGATCAGCCACGCGTTCTCCCACACCTATGGCCAGCCGCTAGCGCATTTCCTCGGGAACACGGCCAATGTGCCAAACGCAACCATCATAACGGAGCACTCTGCCGTCAGGTACTCATCTTCGAGATATGTTGTACACATCTTCTAGATATGTTCAGTTTGGTGCTGGCACCTAGTATTTCTTATGGCTTCAAGTTCAATTTGATGCTAGCATCAAGTTGCATAGAAGTACTCCTTCCGTCTAAAAATGTAAGACGTGTTTTGATTAGATAAGATAAGTTTTTGACCAATAATTACTATATTAATATGTAATTTTTTGATACAAAATTATAATTTTAAGTAAGTACTTTTAAATATGAATAAAATGATATCAATTTTGTGTCACATAAATTATATATTAACCGAATTATTGTTGATCAAAATCTTGTCTTAACAAATCAAAATACGTCTTACATTCCTGGATGGAGAGTGTTGGAGATAGATGGACCAGAGGAAGAGAGAAATCAGAGTAGCGGAAACAAATGTGGCAACAATCAAGCAAAAAACGTGTGCAAGAAAACAGAGCAATCACACACGATCCAAAGCACACAGGGAGTTTTACATGGAAACCCTAGAAAGGGTGAAAACCACTGACGCACGAAGACGTCAACTTCACTATGAATGAAGTCCTAACCCGTTAGGGATTTACAATGCTTGGCTTATCCCATAATGTCTACAAGGTATGGTATATATAGTAACAGGTGGCTGAAGGAGTATCTGTGTTACTGCCTGTGACACAGCTGACTGACATAGGCAAAACACTTAACATTGCTAGCACCTGACTTAGGTGAGCTAACCCTACCTGTGTCAGCTACCTGTGTCACAGGTAATGAGCCACCTGTGACACAGGTGGCTGACACGGCTGGGTAACACCGCTGGCTGACATCGATAACGCAGAACGTCTTCTGCAAAGAGGTGACAGGAATTTGGAGCAAACTCCAACAAACTCCACCTTGAGACAAATTCCTTCCTTCCTTGTAACGTCACGGATAACAAATTCAACTGATTTAACAGTTCATCACGCGCCATGCACCAATAGTCACTTGGGACTATCTTTTAACACCGGCCAAGCTTGAGCAAAGCTCAAACTTAGCTGCAGGAACTGGCTTTGTCATCATATCAGCAACATTATCATGTGTGTTAATCTTGGTCACTTTGACATCACCCTTGGCAACCACCTCCCTGATGAAATGAAATCTGACATCAATGTGCTTAGTTCTCTCATGGAACATGAAATCCTTTGTAAGGCAAATTGCACTTTGACTGTCACAGAAGATGGTGGTGGAGGATGAATCTCCACAAAGCTCAGAATATAATCCTCTCAACCATGTTGCCTCCTTGCATGCCTCAGCGACGGCCATGTATTCGGCCTCAGTAGTAGACAATGCAACAGTAGACTGCAGGGTTGCCTTCCAACTCATAGCACAGCCACCAATGGTGAACACATAGCCTGTGAGTGATCTTCTCTTGTCCAAGTCACCAGCAAAATCGGAATCAACATATCCAACAATTCCATCTCTAGATTTCCCAAAATGCAAACAAGCATTAGATGTGCCCCGAAGGTACCTGAATATCCATTGGATTGCTTTCCAATGCTCCTTTCTAGGATTAGCCATGAATCTGCTCACAACGCTCAAAGCATAAGCTAAATCAGGACGGGAGCAAACCATGGCATACATGAGAGAGCCAACGGCACTTGAATAGGGAACTCTAGACATGTCCTCATCATCTTCTTCTAACTTTGAATAACAGCTTGATGATAATCTGAAGTGTGCAGCTAATGGTGTAGAAACCGGTTTGGCATCTTGAAAATTGAATCGATGAAGCACCTTGTCAATGTACCCTCTCTGACTGAGGTACAATTTTTTAGCAGATCTGTCTCTGAAAATCTCCATGCCAAGAATCTTCTTTGCTGCACCCAGATCCTTCATATCAAATTCAGAACTCAATTGTTCCTTCAATTTGTCAACATCTGCCTTATCTTTAGCAGCAATCAGCATGTCATCGACATACAATAGCAAGTAAATGGCAGAGCCATTAGCAGATCTCAAGTAGACACAGCTATCATAGTCAGCTCTTTGAAAACCTTGAGAAATCATGAAGGTGTCAAACCTCTTGTACCACTGCCTAGGAGATTGCTTCAATCCATACAGTGACTTTTTCAGTTTGCAGACAAGCTTCTCTTTACCAGGAACAGTAAAGCTTTAAGGTTGATTCATATAGATGTCTTCATCCAACTCCCCATGAAGAAATGCAGTTTTGACATCTAATTGCTATAGCTCATAATCATGCATTGCAACAATGCTGAGAAGTGTACGAATTGAGCTATGCTTCACAACAGAGGAGAACACTTCATTAAAATCAACACCTGGAATCTAGCTGTAGCCTTTAGCAACTAACATTGCCTTGTATCTTGTCCTATCATTTAGAGTAGAACCCTCTTTGCACTTGAAGACCCATTTACAGCTTATTGGTCTCTTGTCACTGGGTAGTGTAACTAAATCCCATGTGCCATTCTTGTCAAGGGACTCAATCTCATCATGCATTGCAGTCATCCATTTGCTTGCATCGGTAAAGATAATGGCTTCTGAATATGAAGAAGGTTCGGCAGATCCTTCAATTTCCTCTGCGATGCTGAAAGCATAGGCAACCATATTTGCCTCTTCAATTAATCTCCTGATAGGTTTTGGATCCCTTCTGGGCCTATCAACTGCAACAGAATGATGTGGAGTGTTCATAGCAGCAGGCACATGATCACCTGCGTCACCTGCCTGTGTCACAGCTAGCAGGTCATAAGCTACCTGTGGCACAGCTGGCTGATCTGGCTGTGGCACAGCTGTCACCTGTGGCACAGGTGCACTCACCTGTGGGACAGGTGCATGAGAATCATTGAGCTTAACAGAATGCTCCACCTCAGAGTTAAACTTCTGTCCACTGTCTTCAGAACCTCTGGGCTGATCAACAGGAACATCATTGCTTTGCAACATAGCAGCCTCATTGAAGACAACACTTCGGCTGACTATCATCTTCTTGGTCTCAGGATTCTAAAGCTTAAAGCCTTTTACACCAGACTTATAGCCAACAAATATGCATTTAACTGCCCTGGGTTCAAACTTCCCATTATCAACATGAGCATAAGCAGGGCACCCAAACACTCTCAGACTAGAATAGTCTGCAGGAGAACCAGACCAAACATCAATGGGTATTTTCTTATCAATTGCTGTGGAAGGCGACCTATTGATAAGATGACAAGCAGTGGAGACAGCTTCAGCCCAAAAATGTCTGTTCAGACCTGCATTGGACAACATGCAACGGGCCTTGGAGATAATGGTCCTATTCATACGCTCAGCTACAGGAGCGGCATTGCCTGAGATTTTACTGCCACGGAGATAGTATAGTCCACTGGACTTCCTCAGGTCTGCCTTCATCACCACAAGAGACCCTTTGGTGATCTTCAAGCAACTATCTCCACCTGAATAATGGTACCCCTTACCATCAAAATAGCTCAATGAAATGAGATTTCTCTTCATCTTTGGAATGTATTTGACATCTGTCAGTGTTCTGATCATGCCATCAAACATCTTAATCTGAACTGAGCCAATACCCTCTATCTTGCAGGATGAATCATCATAGCCTAGAATTGATCCACCATTGCTTAACGGCTTAAAGGAACTGAACCAATATCTGTGAGGGCACATGTGGTATGTGCAAGCAGTGTCAAGAATCCACTTATCGGTGGCAGCTCTCTATCTAGTTGAACTGGCAACAACATTCAAAAAACCAACACCTGTGTTAGCAACTGTGTCACAGGTGGGACGAAGATCTGTGTCACAGGTGGGATGGTCACCTGTGTCACAGCTGGAGCTGGCACAGCTGAGGTGATGAGCTGTGTCACCAAAGACTCGACATCTGAGTTAGCAGAACAGTTAGCAGCAGCATCAGCCTTATCTTTCGGCTTTGTGCCTTTCCTGTTCTCTTTGTTCTTCAACTTGTAACACTCAGAAATTTCATGTCCATCACGTTTACAGTATCTGCAAAACTTGCCCTTTCCTCTGGACTTTGACCTGCCTCTCTGACTTGTGGCATAGGCAGAGCTTTTTCCATGACCAGGATTGGGGTTTTTCTTCTCAGATCTGCCTCTGACAGACAAGCCCTCAACATGTGAGCCACTTGAATCATCTGACACCATCTGTCTCATCTTCTCCTTGGAATGCAAGGCCTCATACACCTCATGAAGAGTGAGGGTATCTCTACTATATAGCATGGTGTTTCTAAAACCAGAATATGAACTAGGCAGCGAATACAAGAGAATCAAACGCAAATCTTCTTCATCATAACTAACATCTAATGATGCTAGATCAGCAACAATCTTCTTGAAATTAGAGATGTGATCAAGCAAGTTATCTCCTTCTTGCATCTTGTGCAAGAATAACTTTTGCTTGAGGTGCATCTTGCTGGTCAGATCCTTAATCATGCAAATTGCTTCAAGCTTCAGCCATAGTGAAGCAGCATGTGTCTCTTGGAGAACCTCCTGCAAAATGTTGTTATGCAGATGGAGTTGAATTTGGGAAACGACATTGCGGTCCTTCTTCTTCTCATCATCGGACCAAGAAGCAACAGCCTTCCCGCCAAAGGAGTCCAAAGCATCCTCATAATCGGCCTGAGCCAATAGAGCACGCATCTTGACTTGCCACAGAGAGAATCGAGTATCTCGATCAAGAAGCGGAAGATCAAACTTCATGGACGCCATCTCAAGAACGAGCAACCAAGGCTCTGATACCACTTGTTGGAGATGGACGGACCAGAGGAAGAGAGAAATCAGAGTAGCGAAAACAACGTGGCAACAATCAAGCAAAGAACGTGCGCAAGAAAACAGAGCAATCACACACGATCCAGAGCACATAGAGAGTTTTACGTGGAAACCCTAGAAAGGGTGAAAACCATGGACGCACGAAGACGTCAACTTCACTATGAATGAAGTCCTAACCCGTTAGGGATTTACAATGCTTGGCTTATCCCATAACGTCTACAAGGTATGGTATATATAGTAACAGGTGGCTGAAGGGGTATCTGTGTTACCGCCTGTGACACAGCTGACTGACACAGGCAGAACACTTAACATTGCTAGCACCTGACTCAGGTGAGATAACCCTACTTGTGTCAGCTACCTGTGTCACAGGTGATGAGCCACCTGTGGCACAGGTGGCTGACACAGGTGGCTGACACAGCTGGGTGACACCGCTGGCTGACACCGATAACACAGAACGTCTTCTGCAAAGAGGTGACAGGAATTTGGAGCAAACTCCAACAGAGAGAGTTTATTATTAGATGTTTTAAGAATATGTAAATTGTGCTCTTCTCTTTTCTCAGGGAACATATACATTGTGTTCTAACCTCTGATTAACTCTTTTAGTAATATCATACAAGACAAATCCAGTTGGAAATGAATAGTACTCTAAATTGTCACTATATTGCTGAATGTCCTTTTTTGTTTAAGACATTTTCATATTAGTTTTAGCTCATGAATTTTGGCCGTGTTGTCACTACTGCAGATAGGGACACCAGTGACGGGCCTAAAAAGCCCAGTAGTGACGAGCGGGCCGGCCCGTCACTGGTGACCAGCCACTGGTAACTGGTTATCAGTGGCGGGCTACCCGCTCGTCACTGGTAATTTAGTTACCAGTGACGGGCACACATGAGAGCCCGTCACTGCTAAGGTATACAGCAGTGACGAGCCATAGTTTAGGCCCGTCACTGGTAAGATATACAGCAGTGACGAGCTCTCCAGTCCGCTCGTCACTGCTGTCATGAGGGGCCCAAGCACGTTGCTGCCGCGGTAGCAAAAACAGCCGTTTTGGCTGCCGCGGCAGCCATTATGTCTGCCGCGGCAGCCAAAAGGGCTGATTTTGCTGCCGCGGCAGCAACGTGCTTGGGTGCCGCAGCAGCCATTTTGGCTGCCGCGGCAGCCATTTTGTCTGCCGCGACAGCCAAAATGGCTGTTTTTGCTGCCGCGGCAGCCAAAATGGCTGCCGCGGCAGCCATTTTCGCTGCCGCGGCAACCATTTTCGCTGGCGCTCCTAGGGCGTCCGTCGCCGTTCTCCTAGGGCGCTCTCCAGCCCCTGTGTACTACAGGGGTCCTGGAGGGGGTGTACCCCTTCGGTCGCCGTTCTCCTAGGGCGTGCCGCTGTGGCCTAATAGCGCTTGCGACGATGCCTCGTTGCGTCGGCATGCTACGTGCCCGGTATGCTTCGAAGGCCACCTCACTCGCGCTCTCGGATGTCGCACACGATAAGTACATATGTCAAACCGAGTACGAAAGTAACAAGTGCCAATACGTAAATATGTGCAGAAACGTACAAAGTAGACCAGTTCGGGAATACACGACCACAAACACAATACATATGCAATGTTTTTCCGTCCTCTAGGGCCAAGCTACATGTGGGCGCGCGAATGGGTCTTCGGTCGGGATTTGGCGAACTCGCTGCTCTGTGCGAGCGGCGTGTTCCTCCCTTGGGTCCGTGCCGGCGTAGAAAAGCCCCGTATCGGAGACGACGTCCTTGTTGATGATGTTCCCGAACGCATTCTGGAGGCGTGCAAACTCTTGCTTCCAGTCATATGGCTTGTGCTCGAGGTTATTACTCCACTTGCGTAGGTCGTCTTGTTTGCGAAACGTGTTCCGCGCCCGTACAAAGTCGTCCATGTGGCAGCAGACGAAGTAGCCGCACGTCACACTACCCTCCGGCTGCTGTCTGCACCACCAATCGGTCACGTGTTTAAAGCGTGGAGCGCCACTTCTTTTTACCATAGTTGCTCCTCCTCCCTTCTGTGCAAAGTCGAAGAGAGCATCATCCAGAACTTTCTTGAGCAGGGTGTAGTCTTTCTTCACCCGCTTCATGGAATCAAAGTAAACAACCTTCCTTTCCTTCGGCGTTAGCACTAAGAGGATCCAGTGGTCGCTGCGCAGACATGTGAACAAACTAATATTAACCCACGAAGTTGGCTAGGTGCACAAGCGAAAGAGAAATTTACGAAAGCACAAAGTAGAGAATGACTTACAAGGGATTGTAGGGCACGAGTAGGTAGTCCTTGCCCTTATGCGCTATCATCGCACTCACGAGGCATTCTTTCATAATCTCCCTACCTTCTTGGGAGCGAACGTTGTTCTCGTGCATGTGAAACGGATCTGCTATTGCAACATCGAGAATCTTCAGGCATCTGATCTCTCTGGTTAGGTGAAGCGCCCATAGCCTGACGAAGGAAGCTTCGAGCCAATAAAGGTTGAACATGCCGAAGATCTCCGCAAAGTCCAGATAGAACTTGTCCGCGGGATACTGCTCGACGAAATGGAAACCCTCTGGCACCTTCGCCGTGTAATACGAGACATTCGTTTCATCGGGTCCTAATTCAATGTCTCGAATGTTCTCGTGCAGAATCTTCATCTCGTTCGGGAGGACGTCGAACTCATCCTTCGGTACCATCGGGTGACCCGGGACGTGATAGGCCCGCCACTGACGACCCTTTGCTGTCTGTGCTGACTGGGAAGATGCTGCGTACGTTAAGGATTTCTTCAACCTGGCCTCACCCTGTCTATCGTAAGTTCCGGTGCTAGCATGTGCCTTCTTCGCCACCCCTTTTTTGCTCGTGCGCTCCGTATCCAGGGATACGGCCCTCTGATCGGCCATCACTTCTTTGGCTGCGCCCACGAGTGTTTTAGGAATCAACTTCGTGTGGTCTTGCCTGTCATGCTTAGGTGGCGGCGTATCTACAACTTCTCGTGCCTCCTCGTCACGAAGCATGCCATGCTCCGCGCCCTCCTCGGCATGCTCCATCTCCAGATCCTTGTATGATAGAGGTGCGGAAATACCCAGAGGAGATGGTCTTGCTGATGGACTGTCGGTGTGGCTCGGCGAAGGTGCTGGACGATTGGAGGTCTCAATCAACTTAATCGCGTCCTTCGGCCACCTAAGGAAAAACCCCTTGCAGGCTCCTAGCTTCTCGTATCCCTCTTCAGGGGGGTCATTCAGAACCAGGTCCTCGAAGGTGCCGACCACCTTAGTCAACTCCACCCTCGCCATGTTTGGTGGTAAATCCACGCAGTGCATCCTGTTCTCCGGCGTTATTGGGTGGACGCGACCGTACGCGACCGTCACCATCGAGCCGAGCACTTGGGTCTGGAGATGGCACGGAGTTATGACCTGCGGAACATACGTACGGGTCACTGAGGTTAGAGTCCAAACAACGAAATCTGTACGAGACCCTTACGATTTGTTGAGCCGACGACGCTTACCGTTAGGCCGTCGATTGTATTTGGCGACCCGGGGCCAACGCCCGATACGGAGGGGCTGCTACTCCTTGCAGCAGTGAAGGCCGGCGGCTGCGTATCCAGATTATAGGGCGGCGGCTGCGTATCAGGATGCGTGGGTGGGCGTCGTAGTTGATCGTATAGAGGCCCTAACAGCCGTTTCACAGCCGCCTCCACTCGCGCATCGAATTCTTCATCCTGCTTGGCTTTCCTCCTCTCGCGAGCAGCCTCGCGGGTTTGGGGACCGTAATCAGCCCACCGAGCCCCATACCCGACGCCCATGACGCGGCCACGAGTCTCCGGCTTCCCGAGAGCCTTGTTGATAGGGTCTTGCCACCTCTCGGTACCGACAGAGTCCTGGGAGCTCTCAGGTTGCTGGCTCAGCTTTCTCTGCAAGCAACATGAACCGTTCAGAAACGTAATCTTTAGGAAATTAATGTACGTAGGACAAATAAAGTAAAATGGGTTCAGAGGTTACCAGTTCTTCGTGCACTTCCTTCATTTTCTCGTGCGTGAAGATGGGTTCCCCCGTCGCCGGGTCAAATTTTGCGCGGGCCCTCACAAAATCCTTTCCGCGCCCTTCCTGGATGTCCGAGAAAGGGGGTTCTTTCCCGGCCGCAATCAACCTTGCGTCCTCCTTGTCCCGTTTAGGCCTCTTCCCTTGGTAACCACGGCTGCCGAGTCTGTGGTCACCCACGATCTTGCCCCGCATGTCCTTCCCCCAATCACTCTTCCTCCTGAATTCATCGCCGGAGCGAGTTTGAATGAACTCGGTCCAGTCCGCCTCATCTATCGTAGGCCATTTCTTCTTTATCACGGTCTCAAAATCTTGATCCTTCAGTTTATTGGCATGGTATCTCCAGGTATTCAATGATTTGGTCATCATGCTCAGGGCTTTCGTCGCGACTCTGTTTTTGTCGGCCTCGGGGACGGAGTACCTGCTGAATAGCCTGTCCAGGAGGAGAGTTCGAAGATGCTCGGTTTCTCTCGTCCTTATGTCGGAGGTTGTGATCTTCACCGTTTCACGCAGGATGCAGCCTACGGCGTTTGAGTACCCCTGTGCGGCTCTTACAGGACTGGCAGGTTTGCCCAGGTCGTCCACTCGAGTGATTACGAACGTCTCGGTACTCAACTTGTTAGGTCTCCTAGGCGCGAGCCGCCTTTTCCGCTTGGCTGGTGGAGCCCCGTCCGCCTGTTCTTCTTCCATACCGGTCTCGTACTCACGGCCGGTCCCTTCGTCACGATCGTCGCGTCTTCAGCACCGCCGGACTCTTCGTGGGACGACTCGTACTCGTTGTTATCCCCGGCTGCAGGGTCGTCGACGATGGCCAGGTCCCGGGTAGCTTCGACACGGCCCTCGATATCTCTGGACGACGCCGGGGCATCCGTTGGTGCCCGCGACGAAGAGGGAGAACTTCCGGCCATTTTCGGACTAAATGGAATTAAACTTGTTAAACAAAAATTAACGGAAACAAATTTCGGCAGGTTATTGAAATAAATTGTTGAAAATTCAAAATTTCGGCATGACCTTTGCTAAAATTATGCAAAAGTGAGTATCGAACGTTGACAAAATGTTGACGAAGCAACATTTCGTCTAAACGTTGAACTCAGTTTCCCTGAAAAATAAACAAAGCAACAAATGTTGCCTCGGCTCGACGGCCGGTACCACAAGCATATATGAAATACATTTAGATCGTCATCTCACATTCATTTTTTTGCCATCGCAACAAATGACTTTTAGCCATCGCAACATTCGCTAAACCATATGAAGGAAGTTCTTTGCAAAAACATCACAATTATATACAACAATTATATACAACAATTATATACAACAAGGCTTCTCTATAATAGTAACAATGGACTAAAATAAGTAACATCTGTTTGTCAAATGTTAGCGTGCATCTTCACTGTTAGTAGATTTATAGTACATTGTATATACTATATACTTAGGGTAATCAATAAACAAGAGTATCAATACTTTGTTTAGTAGTAAGCTAATGAAACATGCATGGGACATTTGGATGGACCTGGACAACGCAAACCACAATGATCACAGTAAATAACTTGGTCCATTCACCTGACATATGTAAGCACGCATGGGAAAAGAAACCGTTGACTAGCACAAATGAAAAGGTTACCAAACACAAGTTATGCGATTGCAGTGCTCAAAAGACTAGACAAAAGTACACTTGACGTAATGCATTTCGGTTGCAACACTACAGCAAACCAAACAAACAAGCCATAGCATAATTTCTCATTATTCAGCTTTAAAATGCTACATTGGATTCTTCAGTGCGTAGTCCCCCAAAAATGAAAGTAAAATATCTTAACAGCAGCAACTAGATTGAGTCTTCCTCATAGGTAATGGAGAATGACTGTCCGTATTATTCTTAAAGTAAATGTTGTGTACACAAATTGAATGGGCTATTGAAGCTTGTGAAAAAGGTCCAGCGAATAAACTGAATGGAGACTGACTGTTGCTTGTGAATTTCTTTTCAGCGAACCACTTAACAAGTACGCAGTGGAAAGCAAGGATATAGAGCCTTCAAGATGTTCATGGGACTGGCTTCATTGAAACATGTACAGGATGCATGACAGATAGAAGTTTTATTCATATAACCAAATTATTGTCTTACCTAGGTCCTCGGTTGGACGGGCGCGGGGCTTCTTCAGTCGTGGTGGCGCGTCGGAGGGAGAGGGGCTAGGCGGCGGCGGCGCAGCAGAGGTGGAGGGTGGCTTCGGATCGAGGAAGGAGGCGGCGAGCGAGGGTGGCGTCCGGCCGGCGAGGAGCGGCGTCCGGCGAGGAGCGGTCGCGAGAGGGCGTCTCGGTTTGGAGAGTTAGGGCGCGGGCGGGCGGGATTTGGAGAGATTTTCTCTAAGTCCCGCGGGGGCGCGCCTACTTATATAGTCGTTATCAGTGACGGGCCTTCAAGGCCGCTCGTCACTGGTAATGTTAGCAGTGACGGGCCTCTAATAGTACTCGTCACTGTTAAATAATTTATCAGTGACGTTCACGCATAAATGCTCGTCACTGGTAAATAATTTACCAGTGACGTTCACACATAAATGCTCGTCACTGATAAGTACTTAGGGTTAGTACTTATTGTTAGCTATTTAGGGTTAGTTAGTTAATTAGTTAGGGTTAGTTAATTAGTTAGGGTTAGTTAATTAGTTAGGGTTAGTTAGTTAATTAGTTAGGGTTAGTTAGTTAATTAGTTAGGGTTAGTTAGTTAGTACTTAGGGTTAGTTAGTTAGTACTTAGGGTTAGTTAGTTAGGGTTAGTTAGTACTTAGGGTTAGTTAGTTAGGGTTAGTTAGTACTTAGGGTTAGTTAGTTAGGGTTAGTTAGTACTTAGGGTTAGTTAGTTAGGGTTTCTTAAAGAATTATGTACGAGACCGTTTGTTTATTATTTTGCGCGCGCAATGATAACCTCATGCGTAAAAATAGAATTAACATAAATACCATTATTGTTATATACATAACTTTCACAAAAGTGAGCTATACATCATTAATTAACTTAATTAAATTACGACATTCTTCGCCCATCTTCTCACTCTTCGACAGTCTTCTCAACGGTAGTCTTGGTCTTCTTCCTGGTATAGGTTAGCCCCTCGGAGTGAGTTCGTCTTTTGAAGGGACGCACGGCTGGACATGTAGTATTTCTCCTTCTACTGGGCCGTGGCTGATTGTCTTCCTCCGTATCCGGGTCGTCAAATTGGTCATAGTCGTCTTCGTCAACGACACCATCGATTCCAACGATACTCCTTTTGCCCCTCCTCATGACATGACGGCTTGGCCTCGTCGGGTCGGTTATGTAGAAGCATTGGGCCACTTGTTTAGCTAATACCCACGGCTCATTTTTGGCACTGATCGCTTTCACATTTACTGTCTCAATAGGAACTGCTTTCGGTATGACCATGGTAGTGAAATAGTCTTCCGTTTCGACATTCTTCGCCCATCTTACCCGGAACATGGGGATCTTGGTTACGGTGTAGTCCAGTTCCCAAATCTCTTCCAGCCTACCATAGTATCTGTCCTTTTTCTTACCGGTCAGGGCCTCCATCGTCACCCCAGAGTTCTGGTACACGCTCTTCTGGTCTTGTGCCTCTGTATAGAACGTGTATCCGTTGATGTCGTATGCTTGGTACGTCCCGACATTCATCAGGGGTCCCTGTGCCACGTGGAACACCGTCCGTGCTACGTCATCATCTTTTGAGAAGCTATGCTCGTCGAAGTAGTTTTTTAGCCACCTGGCGAACGTTGCGTTGTGCTCTTTCATGAGAGCCGCCTCGGTCTTTCTTGAGCCGTTCTTTGTTTTTAACATAGCCATGTGCTGAATAACGTAAGGACGGACCACTGACAGGTGCTGTAGCACTACTGTGTGCGCTCTGACGTAATCGTCTGATCGGTTCGGAGAGTCACTGTGCACATGTAAATCCTTCTTTCCACGGCGGTGACCTACGCCATCGAGCCTGCCAATGTGCCGATTAACAAGCACGCCTATAGGTTTGTTGGCTTTCATGTAATCCGTGCAGAACTCGACGCTCTCCTCCGTGAGAAAGCCCTGGACGATGCTCCCGTCCGGATGAGACCTGTTGCGAACGTATCGCTTGATGACCCCGTTGAACCTCTCCAACGGGTACATGTTGTGTAGGAATACTGGACCTAGGTCGATGATCTCCGGGACGATATGGATCATGAGATGAACCATGACGTCGAAGAATGCGGGCGGGAAGTACATCTCGAGCTCGCAGAGTATGACAATGATCTCCGCCTGCAGTCGCCGGCAACGCTTCTTAGTGATGGACTTCTGAGAGATAGTGTCGAAGAAGTTACAGAGGTCAAGCAGTGTCCCGCGGATCCATGGCTCCATTAGCCCTCTAATTGCAACCGGAAGTATCTGCGTGATCATCACGTGACAGTCATGAGACTTCATACCGATTAGTTTGTGGTTATGCGTGTCTAGAAATCTCTGTATGTTTGCCGAGTACCCGGAAGTTACTTTGACACCTCTGAGGCATTTGAAGATTTTATCCAGCTCGTCTGTACTTAGAGTGTAGCAAGCGGCGGGACAGTCCGTCTTGATTTTCGTAACATTCCTGCCCAACTTGGTCTTCTCCTCCTTGGCCCACAGCTCTCGTCTTATCCCCAGTTCCTCGTAGTCAGCTCGTGCCTTCGGCCCATCCTTTGTCTTGTCTGCCATGTGGAGCAAGAGACCGAGCAAACTCTCACAGACATTTTTCTCAATATGCATGACATCTATGCAGTGGCGCGTCTCGAGAAAAGGCCAGTAAGGCAGGTCCCAGAATACAGATTTCGTTTTCCACACGCCTCCCAGCGGCTTTACCTTCTTCTGCTTCTTTCCCGCCCTAGGGCACTCGCCCCAAGAGTTCAACATCTCGTATATTTCTTCCCCACTCCTCTTACGTGGTGGTCCTCGGGCTCTCAACCGTATTGTCGAACTTTTCTTTATCTTGTCTCCACGGGTCGTCCTGTTGAAGCCATCTTCGGTGGCCCATGTACACGATTTTGTGAGAGCCCGGTAGGTGACGACTTGTTATATCTTCCATGCACTTAACACATCCCTGGTATCCGTGGCAAACCTGGCCGGATTGATATCCATAAGCGGGATAGTCTTGCACCGTTGTGATCATCATAGCTCTCATGTTGAAGTAGTCTCCTTCGTGAGCGTCCCAGACCCGGACCCCTGGTTCAGCCCACATTGTATCTAGCTCCTCCTTCAGTAGTTGGTGATACACGTTCAGATCGTTCCCTGGTTGCTGTGGACCTTGAATTAGCATAGACAGGTGTAGGTACTTCCGCTTAAAACAGAGCCACGGAGGGAGGTTGTACATCCATACGACCACGGGCCAGGTGCTGTGCCTGCTGCTCATCTTTCCAAAAGGATTGAGTCCGTCCGTACTCATTCCAATTCTGATATTCCTCGGCTCTCCTCCGAATTCGGGGTATTGGTCGTCGATTGCTTTTCACTGGCAACCGTCCGCAGGGTGTCTCAGCACGGCGTCATCTTTCCTTGGCCTCTCGTCCTGCCAACGCATCAGCTTTGCCTCCTTCTTGTTTGCGAATAGACGCTTCAAACGGGGAATGAGTGCAAGGTACCATACAACCTTCGCAGGAGCACCGCTCTTCACTCCGTTGTCACCATCTGGTTGGTAGTTCTTTCCCCGCTTGAACCGGGATGCTTTGCACTCGGGACACTTGCTTAGCTCCGCGTACTGGTTCCGATATATGATGCAGTCATTCGAACACGCGTGGTATCTCGTCACCTCCAATTCAAGAGGGCACACGACCTTCTTGGCCTCATCGCAACCACGAGGCAACACGTTCCCCTCCGGCAGAACTTTTGCGAGATACTCCAATGTCTCATCGAGGCTTGTGTCCGTGCTGTTGTGGAGTGCCTTCAGTCTTAGAAGTTCGAGCGTGACTGAGAGGCGGGTGTGCTCAGGATTGCATCCGGGATACAAGGGAGTCTCGGAGTCTTTCAGCAGTGTCTCCAACTTGGCAGCCTCTCTACGAGCCGCACTATCGTTATTCGTCTCCTTCACAACCTGCTCTTGCACATGACGGTCCTGGACCATTCCGGCCAAATTGTCCCCCGTGCTTCGCGTATCCGCTTCGGCCTCTTCATGTCCTCCGGCATCTTTATAATCCAACCGTTGTGCTTCCGGCTCCCCATGTCCTGCTTCTTCATCTAACCCTTCGTCGTCGGCAACAACCTCATCCTCCTCACCGTGACTTGTCCACCGTGTGTAACCTGCCATGAAACCCCATCGCACCAGGTGCATGTGCAAAAAACCAGATTTCCTCTCGTACATCTTCTGGTTTTTGCAATCACGACACGGACAGCATATCTTCGTGCCACCCTTTCGCACCATATCTCGCTCGGCGAAATCAAAGAACTCATTCAAAGACGTATAGAAACTCTGTGTGTTCCGATCGCCGTCATACATCCAACTTCGATCCATCGGTCGTTCGATCCCTAAGATATACGAAAATAAATTAGTACCAACCTTTCATGAGTGGCTAAAAAAAGTAATAAAAGTTTCTTTGCAATTGAGATTTTCAAATATTACATAAAACATTCCAAATTTTGGCAGGTTATTGAAATAAATTGTTGAAAATTCAAAATTTCGGCATGATCTTTGCTAAAATTATGCAAAATTGAGTATCGAACGTTCACAAAACGTTGACGAAGCAACATTTCGCCAAAACGTTGAACTCAGTTTCCCTGAAAAAATAAACAAAGCAACCAATGTTGCCTCGGCTCGACGGCCGGTACCACAAGCATATCTCACATTCACATATATGACGAAATACATTTCATGCACATCTAAGAAGTTATAGTACATCACATTTCTTACGTACATTGAGAGTCTCACTTACTCGAGTCCTATGCTACAAGCACTTGGGTGTGCGCAACATATGTTTTATTGCATCGATATATAGTACTACATATACACTAAATACATAATCAGAGGTTCTAAAATTTGTGAGAGAGCAATACACAAATCATGCATGTATTTAAAAAAGAAATAGAGGTAGCACCCCGGTCTTTGCGTCGACTCATGCATACACATCCATTAATGCTATTGATCAAAGTTGTTACACAAAGATCATCCACGGTGGAGAATAATTAAGAAGTAATACACTAAAATGATACAAAATGGATCAAATATTTCAATTGGGGGAGAGCATAATCAACCTTTGCTAGATCATTCAAATAATACAAGAGCAAGCTAGCTACCTAGGAGAGGTGGTAACTAGATCATTCAAACTCACCTGGTAAAGCAAATTAAATTGAATTGGGGGAGATAGCTAGAGCAAGCTAGCTAGAGCTAGGTGATGATCTAGTTAGATTTGAAGGGAGAAAGAGTTGGCAAAGGAGCTAGGAGAGGTCGGGGAAGAGTTTGGAGGGCTAAGAATCCTCCTACGGCGTGTACGGCGGCGGCGGACGTCGAGGCGATCGCGAGCTCGCTGCTGGCCAGTGGAGGTACGACTGGCCAGCAGGGAGCTCGCTGATGCTTTTAATTAAAGGGCAGGTTACCAGTGACGGGCACATGTACAGGCCCGCCACTGGTAAACCTCATAGCAGTGACGAGCCGAACGTGAGCCCGCCACTGGTAAGAAGGCTAGGAGCAAGTTTGGCGGGAAATATTAGCAGTGACGGGCTCGTTGGATTGTACGTCACTGATGTGTAATATATCAGTGACGAGCTTCTCTTTCAGCCCGCCACTAGTAATTGCTTGCGTTACCAGTGACGGGCGTTAATTAGTGCTCGTCACTGGTAATGATTTACCAGTGACACGTGACTATTCCCGCCCGCCACTGGTAACTTTTCGGTTTACCAGTGACGTGTGTTTTCTATGCTCGTCACTGCTAATATGCCTTCTATAGCTGTTTCTGCAGTAGTGTGTTCTTGTACTGAAAAGACCAATACTACACTTTCCAGCATTACCATATTTTAAATTCAGACGGTACTGAGACATGCGATCCTCCTTAGTCTTTACTCTTTACCGACTAGTTGGTGATACCAGGAAGAGGAGAAAATCAAAATGCACACCTGTGTAATCATGTCATGCAGGAGGTCAGTAATCTATTGATATAACTCAGAATTAAGGGCACGTTTAATTTGTGGCCTAAGGTTTTCAAGTCTAACTTTGGTCGTGCCATATTTTATGTGTCATATAGTACACATATTATAGACTTAATTTTTATTAAATCTTGCTACATTTATGGTGGCCATTCTGTTCCCTGCACTTTTTGTGGTAGCCAGAGTTTAACTAAGATTAGTTGTGACATTACTAGACATCAGACAAACATACCCTCAACTATAAAATACTTCAGATGTTGATTGCTGAAATGTTCTGAAACTCAATACCTTTACATTTTTCCTGTTATTATTTTGGACTAACCTTGATTCCGACTAGGCTGTACGTCTTTAGTTTCAAAATGTGTGTGGGATGCAGGGTTGGTGTTGCCTTCAGTGGGAGGCAGTCCCCAGGTGGGCACAATGTTATATGGGGGCTCCATGATGCTATAAATGCTCACAGCCCAAAAGGCAAGCTTATCGGTTTTCTTGGTGAGTGGATAGGTTGATTCAACGAATCAATTCTGATTTAGTTCAATACTTCCATTAGTAGATTTTTATTTGCTTTTATTATTCCCATTTTTCATTGCTTAAGAATATGCTACCTGATAACTAAATCCTATGCCCACTTTACTCTCCTGTCCTTTTATAAAAAGTGTAACAACTATTGAAAGTCTTATACTGCATTTTACTGGGATTCAGTTCATCAAATCATGAAAATTTCAGGACTATTAAATTTTAGGATCACTAATGGAGCCATCAACGTAGAAGATATTCATTGAGGCAACAGTGCCTAACCCCACTTTTAAAATTTTGGAAATACAAATATGCTGGGAGTTAAGTAGGTCCAAAGCCCTCAGTGCCTGTCTGTTCCCATGTGCACACTTGCATGCAGATAGCTGTCATATACATTCATAGATAACAGACTGAACCCGGTATATGCTCCCTTCCTGACTTATTTCTGTTTTTTGTGTTGAAACAGAAGGTACTGATGGGTTATTTGCTCAGAAAACTTTGGAAATCACCGATGAAGTTATGTCTTCCTATAAAAATCAAGGTGGTTATGACATGCTTGGTTGGACGCGGGATCAAATCAGAACAACTGAACAAGTAAAGGCTGCGATGACTACTTGCCAGGCTTTGAAGTTGGATGCTCTTGTAATAATTGGAGGTATTGTTTATTATGTTAATCTGCTGAGTTCTAGCTATCATTTACGTTGGATATATATACAAGCTCTGAACGTCGTCTTTGCTTTTTGAAGGTGTCACATCCAACACGGATGCTGCTCAGCTTGCTGAGACTTTTGCTGAGTCGAAGTGTTCAACAAAGGTGGCAGGAAATTGCTGTTGTTTATTTTAGCTAGTTCCTTGAGTCTGAATTCCTTAAGTTGTCCACATCCCGGTGATAATCTGTATTTTCCGTATAGACTGAAAATAACCTGAGACAAATTATTTCTGAACAGGTAGTTGGTGTTCCTGTAACTCTGAATGGGGACCTGAAGAACCAGTTTGTTGAGACAACTGTGGGTTTCGATACCATATGCAAGGTAAAAAAGAATTGCATATATCAAAATATTGAGTTGTGTCATTCATCCTGCGTGTAGCTTTCAATTCGTCAGTACCTTTCCTTTCTATTGATGCATTATCCGCCTATTACTTCTTATTGACCTCTCTAGCTCTACCAGAGTGGCTGGCTGGCTGCTAGGAGCATATCAATACTTTTCTTCTATCATGCTAATATTTTAACATGGTTTTAATATACTTCAATTTATTGCTATCTTAGTATTTTATGGTATTTAAAGTTAATCGCAATTTGTTATGGTTACATGAACTTTTACCTTTCTAACAGGTGAACTCACAGCTCATAAGTAATGTCTGCACTGATGCTCTTTCTGCTGAGAAGGTAACACATAATGGATGTAAACCACCATCCTAACATATTTCATAATTGTAAAACCTTTCTTGGCGAAATAGTATAGTAGGCCTAAGTTCAATAATTTTCTTGTGCTTTCTAAATACTAGCGACCCTATTGCAGGCTCATAAGTTTGTCCTTATTTTATTTTATTAGAGTACCCTGAATTCTCTACAATATCTTTCTGAATTTTTTCACAAATAAAATTTATCATTCGCTGCCTAAATTGTTTATCTCCCTGAGAATATCATTATTTTTTCCTTGACAGTATTACTATTTCATTCGGCTGATGGGGCGGAAAGCATCTCATGTGGCATTGGAGTGTGCTCTTCAATCACATCCAAATATGGTTAGGCACCCTGCTTTTATTTTGTATTGACCAGGTTGATCAATATTACAGAGTTGCTCATATTAATCTGAGAAATGACATGAATCATGCTCAGGTTATGCTAGGCGAGGAGGTTGCTACATCAAAACTTACAATTTTTGATATTACAAAGCAGATATGTGATGTTGTCCAGGCAAGGGCTGAAAAAGGTAGGAATTAAGTGGTTCTTACAAGCTTCTATTGTAGTTTCAAGTTGTCATTATTCATATGATCTTGTGCACATAAATATCATGCAGTTGCACTTACTCCTGATGATCGTACTATCATGAGCAGATAAATATCATGGCGTTGTACTTATTCCTGAGGGCCTTGTTGAGAGTATTCCTGAATTGTACGCTTTGCTTCAGGTCAGTATCAGTACCCGAAGCCTCCGGTTTTATCCATTAATACTTTTATTGAGCTGAGTTAATTTTTCTAGGAAATTCATGGGTTACATGATAAAGGTGTTTCCGTTGAGAACATCTCTTCTCATCTTTCTACTTGGGCTTCTGCACTATTTGAATTTTTGCCTCCATTTATGAGAAAACAGGTACGCATCATCTTATCAGTTAATATATTAAGAAATATAGAATTTATAGAATAGTTTTTTGCTTCATTTATTTTACATTTTTGTTTCTGTCTTGCAGCTACTTCTCCATCCTGAATCTGACGACTCTCCTCAACTTTCTCAGGTACTGTAGCACTTCAGTCTTTGAGTTCAGCTGATCCTTTTTGCTTTACATTTGGTGTGACAGCAGCTTTATATGCCCCTATCTTTCCAGATTGAGACTGAGAAGCTTCTAGCTCAACTAGTTGAAACAGAAATCAACAAACGTCTGGTAAGTGTGCTGTGGACGTCCCCTCAGATACTGATTTAACATGTACGGTTTTTAAGTTCACTTTTAGCCCCCATTTTATGGACTCTTGCACGTTCCTGCCAGCTGTTGGCACCCGGGGGGCATTCTGCTCGCTTGCATGGGGGTGTTCTTTCAGATGTCAGACTTTCTCTCCTCCGCTAACTCCATCTCGGCTTGCATTCGCATGGAGGAGGAGGGTACCTCTTGGCACATTACAGGCGTTTACGGTCCCCAGGGGGGTGCCGAGTAGACCTTGTTCATTGAAGAGCTCAAAAGCATGGCGTCAAGCCAAAGAGAGAAATGGCTTGTTCTTGGAGACTTCAACCTCATTTACAAAAGCTTCCGACAAAAATAACTCCCAACCTCAATCGGCGTTATGGGTGGGTTCAAGGCAGCTTTGGACGCTCTGGAGCTAAAGGAGCTGCCTTTAGTGGGCAGGCGATTCACTTGATCAAATGAGCTACTTAACCCCACCCTCAGGACGATCGATCATTGTTTTTTTCACACTTGATAGCAATCCCCGTAGTTGTCACGGATTACTGCCCCCTCCTTTTGACTGGTGTAGTTGACCATCAACATTCCGGGCTTTTCGCTTCGAGTCTTTTTGGCCAAGAATACAGGGGTTCACAGAAGTGGTTACTGAGGCTGTGTCCAAGCCAGCCTTGGCCTCAGACGCTCTTCCCAAATGACACCATGCAAAATTTGGAAGCCTGAACCTTTAGATGGCAATTGCGAAAGAGGTGATTGGGCGTTTGGATGTCGCCATGGAGGCCCACGCCCTCAGTGAGGAGGATTTGAGTTGCATGTGAACTGAAATGTAGGTTCACCGGCTCCGTAGTCATCAGAAAATTTCAAGTGCGCGAAAGGGCTCACCTCACATGGATTTGGCAGGGAGATGCCAATACGCATTTCTTCTACCTTCATGCAAATGGCGAAAGAACTTCATTTAATCCATTCAGTCTTCGGATGGGATCGCAATCGCAAGGGAATACAAGGAGCGAGTGATCTTTGAGCATTTTTGCTCTCAACTGGGCTCGGTTGTCCCTACAGAGTCCAGCCTTGATTGGACTCTCTTGGATACGAGCCCTCTAACCTCTCGGCTTTGGAGGAGGACTTTGATGAGGAGATAAAAGCTATTGTTTTCGCATGCCTTATGATAAAGCGTCGGGTCCTGATGGATTGCTAGGAAATCATCAAAGATGACATCATGGCCTAGTAGGGCACGTGGCCAACCTTAGGGGCTCTTAACTAGACCTTCTCAACTCGGCCAACATGTCTTGCTCCCAAAAAAGAATGGACCTCTCAGATTGGAGCATTTCAGGCCTATTAGCCTAATCCACAGGTTCGCTAAAATTTTTGCTAAGCTGCTTGCAATGAGGATAGCTCCCGTTTTGGAGGAGCCTGTTTTGATCAACCAGAGCGCCTTCATTAAACGCAGATGCATCTATGACAATTTTGTTCATGTCCAAAATCTTCTTCGTGGCCTATACTGCAGGAGGATCCTCGGCCTTTTCATCAAGCTGGACATCTTGAAGGCCAACTCCGTCATCTGGCTCTTCTTGCTTAAGGTGTTGACTGCTCTAGGTTTTGGACAGAGATGGAGGGACTGGCTTTGCTTGTTGTTTAGTTCAACCTCCTTCAAGGTGCTTTTCAATGGTCGGCTGGGAGCAGCTTTTGGGCATGCTCGTGACCTCCATCAGGGTGCCCTCTGTCCTCGATATTGTTCATCTTGGCAATTGACCCGCTTCAAAGGGTGTCGAAGCAGGCAACCGAGCTTAGTTTCTTACAACCAATCAAGGCCAGGAATGGTAATTCCAGAGTGCCCCTTTATGAGGACGACGCTGTCACACCTTCGCGAATCTGAAAAAAGATGTGTTGCGAGCCATTGATGTCATACTTGAATGCTTTGGGAAAGCTAGTGGGCTACTCACAAATTTAGATAAAACTAAAATTTTTCCAGGGTTTAGGGTTTTTTGCCTTCGCTAAGCGGAAGCTACGCTTGGTTCATCAGGAGCTCCACAACACCCTTTGGCTGGGATCCCTTCATCCAATTACAACTATCACTCATATTTGGGAGGTCGTTCACCTGTGGACCCTTTTGGGGGAAATCTAGCTTGACTTTTCCACCCTTGACTCCATTTCGTGTGCTGGACTTCAAGCAGGGTCTACTCTACAGGTTTGGCATATCAGGTGCAATTTTCTTTAGCTTGCGCCCCTTTTGCGGCTGACAAGCTTTGGAGATCGGATGCGGAGGGCAAGTGTAAATTTGGCTCTTGCTGCACTCGAGAGCTATCACGGTGGATAGGCTTGCCTCCCGCAAATGGCCTCATGGCTTTACTTGTCGGCTATGTCTCATGGAATTCGAAACAAATGATCATCTTGCCCAGGACTGTTGCTTTTCAAAGGGAGGGCGGGGGATCGCCTCTCATTGGATGGGCATCCTTTGGATTCGGCTCATAATGCTCTCCCGCTCGAGGAATGGTGGAACAAAAGTCTGGTTAGCAAGGACACATCTCAGCGGAAGATCTTGGACAAGGTCATCATATATGTCATGTGAAATGTCTAGAAAGAGCGGAATCGTATAATCTTTCAAGGAGCTCACCTTACAGTTTTAGGTGCCACTCTCCTTGTGAAAGGGGACATAGAGCATAGGAGGTTGGCTTTCGGGATACTACGCAATTCTTTTGGTTTCTTCTTAGTATGTACATAAACTCTTAATGAAATCGAACAGAGCATCTGCCTTTACGGTCAAAAAAGTTCACTTTTACGATAAGCACTAGTATTGTTTCTGGCCTATTTAGGAGGAAGGCACTTACAAAGGAAAGAAGTTCAATGCAATTTGCCACTTCTTTGGCTACCAAGCCAGAGGTGCCCTGCCCTCCAAGTTCGATTGCGATTACGCCTATGTAAGTTCGAGGCTTCGACCTCAGTTCGCCATCTTATGTGCCGTTGTGTTATGCTGTTTATGTCCTCTTAATTTTTTGGTTACAGGTTCTTGGGCATGTATGTTATCACATCTTAGCTGCTGGTCTGAATGGCTACATGGCCACTGTGACAAATCTTAAAAGTCACGTGGACAAGTGGAAATGTGGCGCTGCTCCTATCACGGTGAGCATTGGATCATTGTTTTTAATATGGATTAGATATTGTTCCTTCACAGATTTGTAAATGAATCACCACTCCACGATTTTTGATCGAATGCAAAAGAAAGGCTAATCGATTCTACATTTCCTCATGACCAGTCTATGATGACTATAAAGGGTTGGGCGCGTGGCCCTGCTGCCAGTCAAATTGGGAAGCCCGCTATTCATATGGCGAGTGTCGACTTAAAAGGAAAAGCGTACGAGTACGTATGATTTGTAGTATGATATTTAAGCAGCATCGTACTCACTACAGTTAACGCGTTCTTCTATTCTCCATTGTTTCACTGAATAATCGTAGATAAGAAGATATGTATTCGTATTTACCATAGAAATTGTCTTGTGCTTGCAGGTTGTTGAGACAAAACTCTTCCAGCTTCTTGATGGATGATATCTACAAAAACCCTGGACCACTGCAATTCGAAGGACCAGGTGCCGAGGCAAAGCCTATCTCATTGTGCGTTGAAGATAGAGACTACATGGGAAGGATCAAACAATTACAGGAGTATTTGGAGAAGGTAAACCCCTCATTATTCGATTGTTTTTTCTCTCTTTCCAAACCCTCGCACGTCCTCAGGTCAATAGTTCATTTGTTGGCGTTCAATGTGTTTGTTTGCATGTCATGCAGGTGAAAAGCATCGTGAAGCCTGGGTGCTCGCAGGATGTCCTGAAAGCTGCACTAAGCGCCATGGCATATGTGACGGAGATGCTGACCATCATGTCTTCTCCGTCTTACAGTGGCAGGGCAGCCATCTAGCAGCAATCTCGGAAGCATTTCATATGATGGAATCTCACATGTTTCCACAAGTATAATTTTTTATTTATTTTTTGGGCCATCTGACTGTCGGTCATAGAAACCGCGATCTTAATAGGCTGTCTGTTCATTATCTGCTTTAGCTTTGTAATGTTTTATTTGTTGACACCGATAAGTGAGACAGTTGATTGAGATGAGTTGGAACAGTAATAATTACTGAAACGCAGCATTAGAAGTGGTTATTATCTGTCATGTCCTCTGTTCTGTCTATATGAAGTTTAAAAATCCACAAGGAAGTGAGCTAGGTGGGGGCCAGTGGATGTACAACCTCACCATCTAAGTTCAAGTCTTCATGGATTGAATTCAGATGGCTATTCCTTTCCTATAAGAAGGAACATGTAGTTCCAAAATTTAATCACTAAGCTAGTTAAATTTCATATTATATTACTAGATTTATTACTTCCTCTATCCACAAATACATGTTATCTCACAATTTTGCAGGCACTTTCTCTGATGACCCCTTGTTAGGAAATGTAAAAAGGTATAGAGTGACAGTTTATACGGCGTAAAGCTATCTCTAAATTATTTCTGTTAGTGTCTTACTCTCAATGCTCCTCCTTTGGGGGAAAGGGAAAGAACATACGAATTAAATAAGGACACGACTACGGAGCACGTGAGCACCAAACTGTCTTAGCGCGCCTAGTATTTTTTGGCCAGAAGACAAACATCCATTTCCACCCTTCCCTTTTTTTATGACTATTACTGATGTGTCCTCTTATTTTGTCAAGTAGAAGAGTAGCACATCCACCAAAAAATGTCAAAGCTATGATATTTTTAACATCTTGCCCATTGTGTTCGCTGTAACAATGTATGAGAGCTTTAAGTTCGAAAATTAAAAATTTTGTATCTTTTGAACTGGTCGGCCAATTGACGATCTATTTGAACCATCGCATTCTTCATGACAAGGCCTTCAAAATAAGATCAATATTGATATATTTTACTTCCAGTGTCATAGCGTATTTTTAGTTCTGATAGTAGGCTTTTTGTTTATTTTCAAATTAGAACCATTTTCTTTGTATTGAGGATTATTTTCTTAATTTAAATCACTTTGCTTCAAAACCACCGCATCCTGTTTCTATTCTTTTGTGTTCCCCTCCACTATTGGGTTCCCCACGTGGCCATCATGCATACACTTTTCTCCTCCAATCTATTGGGTTTCTCCCAAGATTTTCAATGAAACAAATCCAAACTAAGGTCCAAATCATCATTTGTGTTCATTGTCATGTGTTCCTTGGATGAGATCTTTGAAACTAAACTCACTTAGGTATATTTTGGTGGCATTTTTTGAAAAGCAAGTTAGTGTTGTATTTTCATATGGCAAAAGCTATCTACAAACATAGGGTTGCTTCCAATCATCTTGTCAAGTTGCCAATAATTATTAATGTATAATTGTTAAAAGAATGTATTTGTTTATGCAAGAATAATATGTAATACCAAAATTACTCATGCGTCTACATCTAAGTTGCTTGTCCAATCTAGGTGTATTAGTTTCTGCAAAAGCAATATGGCATACCAAAATTGCTCCTGCTTCTAATTCTAAGTTGTCTGACCAATCTAGGTATATTGCTGAAACAATGAAATCTAAGTGTTCCCTGAAATCTAACTAAGGGGCAATTGGAAGAAGAGAACACTTCCAAGAAGCAGTTGTCAAAGGACGTAAAGAAAGTTTCCTTGGAAGCAAGTTGGTATCACGTAATGGAAAACAAGTTTTCACCACAAATATTTTGTAACAAATAAAGAGAACGAAAATTAAAATACATTCTCAAGTTGTACGAAAATTATAACCATAACATAAACAATTAACAAGATAATAATGGCATTGAAAATAGTTTGCAACAATTTTAGACTACTTAGCAGTACAGTTAGCCAACTTAACATTATTGTTATGAAAAATTGTAGGTACTACTACTCAAAATGTTATAGGAAACTTAGCAGTATTACTAAATAGGTTAATAACACTTTTAGGCATAACATAGATAGTAGAATACAAATGTAACAAAACCACCTCTCCCAGATAAACAACTAGAAACTATAATATTACAGGCAACTTAGCAATAGTGGTAGGCAACTTACCAGTCTTATATTTTTTTATCTAAATTGCTTTCTAGACGTGACTGTGGTTAAGGACATAAACCAAGTTTTAATTATCATGAAAAGAACAAAAAGCAAGTTTGAATAAAAACCCTGGACGCTAAACCTAACCCCCAAAACCCTTAACACTAACCCCTCTGTAAAACCATAAGCCCTAACCCAAAAGGCAAACTGGGATCCCATCTAGGAAATTCAAAGGAGGATTATGCAACCTGTCCGGGAATGGTGAAATCTCGCGCCTCTCCTGTAAACTATCTAAGCTCATAGCAGAGTGGTGAACCCATCTAGGAAATAGTCAAACCTAATTGATAGGGAAGTGGCTCTTTTTAACAGTTGGGGTAGTGGTGTTTACATCTATGGCCAATGGGGTTGTGATGAACCAGTTGAGTGAATGGCTCACTCCAAGCATCGGGAGTGATCTTTCCATGTAGGTGCTATGGGGATGGACAAGCACAGCTTGTTCGATTTGCTGCTTTCTTTGGCATTGAAGAACAAATCTACACGTGGAATAAAATATACTGTATGAATAAAATATACATTATTAAAATGCAAATTAATATATATTCAATATTTATCTTGTTTCAAAGATGTCGTCATGAGAAACAGAATGGTTCAAACGGATTGTGAATCAGTTGCTTGCTTCAAAAGATATGGACTCTAATTTATGAATTCAAATAGGTACCAACTTGATGCATAACTACATAAATAGCCAAGGGGCAGGATGTAAATTGATTCCACGTTGGGTTATCTGCCCCTTAAAAAAGAGATGCCCACCAGGAGCTACTTGTGTCACTACACGCACGCTGACGTGTGCCTGTACCGCATGCAAACCATCAATCGAACCGATCACAACACCATGCGCGTGACTGTTCTAGATATTCGGATTGAATAATAATTGGAATAACAAGGAGCAAGAGATGGACATCATGATTATTTTAGACTACTACTTATTTCTGGTGCATGAATGTTATATACTAATATAACATAAACTATAATAGGTGGATGACCGCGGGCGGTTGTTTCCAACCGCTTACCACGCGATAGGGTCCACCATGTTTAACTCTCTGAGTGCTACACTATACAACTTCCATTCCCCTTCCTCGCATGGCTTTCTCTCACCACACGTGAGGTCTTCACCGCTCCCGTCGCCTCAGCACAACCTCCAGGGTTGGCGTCGTCACGTTTGTTGCCTCCGCCACCCTACTCTCCTCACACAATTCCTGTCGTCGTGGGCTCCCCTGGTGTTTCAGCAGCCCTCCCTGGCACTGTTGCCATTGTTATATTTTGAATTGTATATGGATAAGAAGGTAGTCATAAAGTAGTTGTAAACGATGGATATATAAACCGTATATATTGGAGAATCAAGCTTGTAAATAACTCGGATGTAATCCATTCCGGTGGTTTAACTGGCCTATAAATAAACTCACGTGTCCTCTATGGAGATTATAAGTTTCGACCATCAACATTGATTTCCTATATGGTATCAAAGCCTCTCCTCTAAAAACACGTCTATGGCGAGTCTTGTTTCCCCTCCGGTTTGGCCATGGCTACTCTGTTTAGCCATATGATCACAGAAAAGCTCATCAAGAACAACTATCTCTTGTGGAAGGCGCAAGTTCTCCCTGTACAAGACACACACATGGCGGGCTTCCTCTATGGCACCACCGCAGCTCCTCCTAAGAAGATCAACGTCAAAAAGGACAACAAGCCATCTCATTTAAAGCTTAGCCAGGAGTGCGTGAGATGGATGTAGACACAACTCGTGTTGCTGAGTTGTGTTAGATCTGTCATATCACGTTGTACCTAGTGCTAGTCGGATTAGTGTTCTACTCATCTCATTTCATGCATGTCATACATTGCAGACAATTCATACAAACACATATAAACATTCAAAGATTAAAACTCTATTCAATTGAAAGAACATGTTTACAGGTGTACAATATTTGATTACAAGATACCAAAATGAAGGAATAACAAAGGAGTACAATTATAATTGTTTGATGTACAAGAATAAATAAAGAATATTACATCATGTGCATTTCTACCTATATATCTATCTAAACCTAATCTTCAAATCTCGACTAAACCCTAGTGGTGGGGGAGGCGACCTTGAAATATTGGCACTCATCAAATCTTCAGACATATTCGTCTAAGATCCTCGAGTTGTGCCATTTTGCTGTAGGAGGTAACGTTTGCGAAAAGCTTTTGATTTTCAAATAAAGGTGGTCCCACCGGCACAATTTCGCCTAACCCACAAAATAAATTACGGGACAAAGTAGCACCAAAAGGTGGGACCTAAGTAGTTTTAGTTTTGATAAATAGTTTAATAAAACATTATTGTTTTCAAAACTGTCCAAAGGCCACATGACTAAGACCTTGTTGGACTAAACTAATATAGATATTTATACTTTTGGAGAAGAGGGATGAGAATAAAAATAATTTGTTTTCTTTTCTTATACTACTTATCTACAATGTCTCCTTAAAAATCTTTGTGGGAAACTTTTTATAAAGAAGACATCAGTAAGGCTCAAGAGATAAGGCATGAAACCATCCATCGAAGGATTTATACCGCAGCCTATAACAATTGACTAGAGTCAATTCTTTAGCTTAGCTGACAAGGTAACCAAGTCCACAGGAAAAGCCACTGCATATCCCATAGTGACACCACTGAGGTAAGGCAGCAGAAGGTGGCCAACCTTGGCAAGGGGATCAGCTCAACCGAAAGCACAAGTAGGAGGTGGCTTTCTTGCCACCAAAGAAAACAGGGCACTGTAAGCCTCTGTTAGGAATCAGGACAGCAGCCCATCAAAATGCCATGATCAAGACACCCATTTCCAGGAGCTAAACCGAGCAAGCACCAAGCTCCAGGGGGCCAAGAACCAAGAATAGCAAGGGCTAGTGAAGGGAGAACGCCATTGAGAACAGGAGGAGGAGAAGATCACCAGTAGATCAAGAGCAGCCAGGGCCAAGAAGATAGGAAGCTCAAGACCTGCCCTTGTCCAGAGCAAGACAAGGTACGTTTTAATATAAAACCATCATCTTCTAATATGAGGGCTTAATGAGATAAGTAGAACCCTCGGATTTTAAACTCATCATAGGGTGGTTAGGAAACAATTCTAGCATCTGTTCTTAATCAGTTTCTAAAGTAGCTTAAAGCCTCACCTATTGCTTCAGATGTTGAACATCGTCATTAGCAAACCAAAATCAAATGCAGCATCTGTTCTATCAGCTAAATCGCTGATATTGATATATGCATTCATGTAGAAAGCAGAGAACAACTAAGGTGTACCATCTGTTCTTATCAATCCTCAAAACGACAAACATACACACATACATATATGCATCACTGCCATCTCAAAAGAGTAGTAGAACATCATAAGCTAAATAATTAGCATATCCAGTAATCAACCTTAAGGTGACTTGTGTAAGCCATAACAAAATTCTATCAGCTAACCATAGTAAAGTTAAGCATCTATCCTTTCAATGAATAGATTTGACATGTATATATGCATATGTTGAACATAAGGGGAAGCCAAGATTAAGCATAATATCTGTTCTTATAAAAAATCAGAGAGTATACACATCATTCATGTCCTAAGTACTCAATAGCTAGCATCAGTGTGTAAATCAGCCTAAAGCATCCAACAACCGACTGCATATGACCAAAATGAGCACACCATCCAGGTACTGTAATCACATCAAGAGCAGCACCACGGTTCACACACCAAAAGAAATCACAAGAGCATCAACACTGAGCTTAACCCTAACTAGCTAGCCATTAGTACTAATTTGATCAATGATCAATAGGTCAATCGTAGCTAAGCCCCAGAATCAATAGTGCAATCACAATAGTAATCAGGGAGCAGTCGGGCCAATCGTGGAGGAACCCTAGAATTGAGGTCAGCGAAAAGGGGATTTGGGGAAGAACTTACCAGAGGAGGCGGACGACAGTGCAACCGTGGCGCGCCACCGACGGGGAGGCGGGCTGGCGGAGCACCGGCAGAGCCGAGCTACGACTCCAGCCACAACCACCCCAGGCGGCGGCCAAACAGGGGTGACAAGGGTGGCGGTTCCCCACGAAGGAGGCGGCGGTTCATGAGGCCTTGCAGGCGGCGACGGTTCCCCAGGCCTCACAGGCCGTGGCGGCATTCTGAGCAGGGAGGCAACGGCGGTGTAGGAGGAGTTGGATCGGCGGCGTGGCACACGGAAGGGCGTGCAGGGGAAAGAGGAGATTCATAGGAGTCGGTGGGATAGGGGAGTCGCACCCGAGGTTGTTCTTGCCAGTGTCGGAAGTGGTGGCGGCATGGTCAAGTGCCGCTCGGAAGAAGAAGCGAGCAGAGGAATTGGGGTGAGGAGAATGAGGGTGTGCGGGTGGGTGACCGGGTGAGAGAAAAAGAGAAAAGAAAAGAGAGGAATAGAAAGAGAGGAAAGAGAAAAGAAAAGAGAGGAATAGAAAGAAAAAGAGAAGAAAGAGAAAGAGGGGGAAAATCGGTTGGCGCGTGAGCCCCATTCTTTTAAAACTTTGTCTAGACCCCTAATCTTTTCTTGACACATGGACCTCATCTAGCTAATTTGAGTTTATCACAAAACTAATTATACTGGTGTGTGAACTAGTCAGTTCCTTGTCAGCCCAAGATTGACCGGTATACCCCATCAAAGATAATTGGGTCAACCCTAACCCATGACCCCATATGTTGTTGACTAAGGTTAATGTATCAACAAATTTAAAAGTGTTTTCTCTCTCCTTAAATCAACACTGCAATTCTAGATTTACATAAAACCCTGTTAAAAGACATTAGAACTTGTAGTTATTGTAACTAATTCATAGTAAATCAAAAAGGAACATGACTGATATACCAAAGTGTTCATAAAAATAAATATTGTTCATTCGTACCACTTTCATACATGTTTATATCACTGATATAATGAACACGATTAGACCAGCAAAATCTAGTCATTTCTTTCTCACCAAAGATCTTTCGGAATGCGATGCTTTAAACATTGGAACTCCAATTAAATTGATTCATTTTGCATTGGTTCTTATTTTAAACATGCCATACCATGACATGCATTTCATGTCATCATCATGCTGCGGTTCAATCATTACTTATTCTATTGATTTTTTCGATGTTTTTGCTTCTGCTGAGTAGATGCAGGAGTTGATGTAAGTTGCAGGCGATAGTTTGCAAAGATCTGGAATCATGCCCAACAAGGCAAACAGCCCTCCTTTAAACATCTTGAATATTCCTATTATTTATCAAATTATTATTTGTGTTCACACTTGATATTGCATGTGTTCAACTTCTACTTTCTCGATAAGTAGTTAATGTCCTATTCTTTTTGCATTGAACTACATTGTAACCTAAAAAGTCATGACAACCACTCCCAACATAACTATACTAGATTAGTCAAACCCTGAGTCTACTTATATTGATATTTCATGCTTAGCCCTGCTTAGCCATGTAAAATTCGTAATTCCTACGATGGCAGAGAAGTCAACACCTGATGGATGGGTTAAGTGTGGTATGGTTTAGAGACTACTGGGAAGTAATTAATGAACTTGACTAATACTCATTGGGCTTAGATGAGAAGCCATGGCTGGGAGCATGGTGGGTTGTCTCATTTTCCCAAAGGACTGGTTCCCAAGATTTGCGTACTTCTACACGGGTGGAATAATGGACCACCCACGACTGAATAATTTGCCTAGACTTAGTATATGAGCGGCATAGTTTGCCATTTCCATTTGTCATCTGGGTGAAAAATGATGTGATGTGGTGCCTCAATATAGGTTTAAGAGTTACACATGGTTTGGTACTCGGGATGTATCACCTACTACAACTTTTGGGACCATGTCAGGGTACTGGCCGGACTGGTATACGCGGATTAGCCCATTAGGGTGGCTCATACTTAAGGTCGAAAGCATTGTAACGGTCGTGTCAGATCACCTTTTGCTGACACACCTCATGAAGTATGTTAAAACGTTGGCATTAAGAGTCCATCGATACTTGTAGGTAAAGATGTACACCCCTGTAGGGTTTGAACTATTCGAATAGCCGTGTTCACGGTTATAGACAACTTGGTGATTCGAATAGCCATGTTCACGGTTATAGACAACTTGGTGATTATCTAGATCGAATTAGACAACTCCAACATTACTCTAAAATTTGCCAACTTTACTTTGGAGGAGCTAGTGACTACTTCGTCCTAGGGGGTTGAGGAAGAGTTGGGTGGTGTTAAGCTGATGATGATGGAAGCTCTGAACTAGTTTTGGAAGAATGCTTGCTTACTCTCTTATAAATTGCTGTAGTAGTCGATTTACATCTATCGAAAGTAATGAAAAGTAGAAATTGGCTATATGAAAATTAGTCCACAAATATCCTCCTTGATACCTGGTGCATCTATTATTAATTTCCCGTAAGTCTTGTGGAGTATAGTTTTTTGTACGTTTTGCTATTATTATGATTACACTGCCACTCAGTTAGCTCTCTACGAGAAGGATCGTCTTCGGCAATGCCTCGACTTAGGGGATCCTAGGTAATGATCTGGGAAGGTGATGGTATTGCTCTGATATTACTTTCTAGCCATCTTATGGCATTTGTTAACCTTGCGACTGTCTAAGTTGCTGATATGCTTCTGCTGTGTTCGTATTTGGTCATCCGACCATGTGTGCATCTAGTTGTTATACTTGCTCGTTGTAAGAGCCTCCTATTATTGAAGATTACCTTTGGATGCTATAGAGCTATGTTGTGATTTGTTCTCACCTGCCTCATGTGCCACGCGTGTATAATTATTAAGCACATGATGCAAGTAGGGTTTCAGAGTCTATGGTATAGAATTATTAGGTGTGATCACCCCTGTGAAATGACCCTTTCACCGAGAGTTTGGTGACTATGTTATCCTACTCCAGCCAAGCATTAATTTGCCAGGACGAGTCTGGGATTAAAGTTCCAGCTCAGTGAGAAAAGGGTGAGGAGACCACAACACCCTACTTAATCCGTGCATTAAATTGTCGAAAAGAGATCATGGTTGAAGTCTCGGGCTATTCAAAGCCATATCACTCCACTCCTCTTGGAATTTGTGCCCAAGGATCGAGGTCGGGGTTGACGTTTTGACTTAGCGGCTGATTCCACTTAAAGTTCCATTTTATAGATTCTAGGTCTCCTCAGACTTGGTATCAGAGCTGAGCTGCTTGTAGGATAACCTTTGCAGATAGATGTTGTCGTGGTAGAGTTGAAAAACTATTTTGAAGCTAAAAATGAGTTCAGAAAACTGCAAGTAGAATTCTCCTTTACTCCTTATCTTGTCATATCTTTCGTATCGTTGTTCCATTCCTTGAAGAAGTCTCTTTTGCTTATTCTTCACCACCATCTTGTGAGTGGGACAGTCAAGAATTCATCTTGGCAAATTTGGCATATTCTTTGGAATTTCTAGCACATGCTCGCTACCCATTATAGTAGCAAGAGCTGCTCTTGTTAAGCGTTTTCATCGTGCTTAATCTAAGAATCTGAGCTTTTAACTACTCATCCTCTCTTAGTCAGAGGCTCTTTCAATGCCGATGGTCAAAACCATACCATTGAGTGAAAGTTGACAATTAGTTAGCAGGCCGACGATGAGAAATTTCAATTGATCATCTTAAGTGGTGGTAGATGCTTGGTTGGGAAATCGTTGCGTTCTGCAACGCACCATGCAAAATTGTCACTTGGAAAGCCTTTCGTGAGGCATTCCATCGAGCTTATCTCTTCACTAGACCATGTCTACTGTGGAGTGTGAGTTCTGAATTCTCACATTAGGGAACAAAATGTGCATTGAGTATCTCAAAACTCGACCCATCTTCTTTCTAGGGTCGTGTCGAGCAAGGTTCCTAATGTTGCCGCTATTAAGGCGTGCCTTCGTAACTTTCTCAGAATTATTGTAGTGTCAACCTACTGCATGTGACCTTCCTCGACTCCTATATAATGGGCATTAGTTCCATTATGGTCGAGGATGTGCGCCAAGAAGGTATGGTTGTTAGTAAGGGCATGTGATCTGCACCGAATTTTGGCAAGTGGTTGTCTAATCAGCTTACTTGACAATCCTGTGTACCTCATCATCATGTGTTGTCGCTGTTCAAACAAGTGTTTTATCCACCTAATCAAGTTTGTTGACAAGAAACACTTTGCTGAGATGGTAGTGGCGTTGATTCCACCAAAGCTACTTGCTTTGGTTATGACAACTAATGGCATTTTACTATTAGTTGCTCGGCAAGTGATCAAGGTGTGAATCATGCCTAATCCAAGTGAGTATCTAGTTGTGGAACTCCATGAGTTCAGATCACCACAACCAAACCTCCTAAATCCCTATCACTAACCGGATCACCTTATCTAAAAGGTCATACCGAATGCCCTCTACTGAACCAATTGGGTTAGATGAGCAAGCTCCATGAGTTTTATAAACTCCGTTTGACCTCATTCATCCCACTTGGTGAGAAACCCCTTTCTAAAGCGTTCGATCAAAAGGATAACCTGGTCGGATTCAAGTTGGGAAGTTTTGGAATGAGCATACCAATTCTGCCATCTCATTGGAAACTTATCCAACCTCCTAAAAAGAGCTAACCATGATGTTGGTTTTTATAAAGGATTCAAGTGTCCAGATATCTCAGCTGGTCACATCTATATTTCTTGAGATGTAATTTTGATGAATTTTTTCTTTTTTTCCAATATGAATTTCTCTCTACCGTCGGCACTACTAAATCCCGCCAATATGTATCATCGGGACAAACAACTAGAAGATCCAATTTTGTTTAATAATCCTGTTGAGTATGCAGAAAAAGGTCATTTTTATGTAGCAAGGTGATGTGCATGAGGATGAGACGGTGCATGGAGAACCGTAGCTTGAGGTAGATTTTCCCGCACCTTCAGGTGCTGCCACGTGCAGTCCTCAGGCATATTTTCATTGAGTTATGTGACCAGCCTATCCGGTCGCAACACGCGGCACAGTCCTGGCATGCCTCCTCTAGACTTTGTGAGCAACGATTCCGGGCATGACATGCGGCATGCCATGATGCCACAAGCGGGTGATTGACAGCGCCTGAGCCCTCTACACCTATTGGATCGCTTGTGGCAGAATTACAAGTGTTTTCAGGATCCCCTGCGCTAGCTAAACCCAGAACCTGAGGTACTGTAACATCCTCGATTTTTGAGGGCTTAATATTGTTTTAAAAAAAAGGAGAGAAGGATGTGCAACTATGTAATATATGTTAAAAATATTTTATTTGGATTTTTATCTCAAATTAATCAAAGGCCTTGAATTAATTTGAGAGCAATAAGAGTGTTTTTGATTTTTAATTTGATCATTATTTGAAAATTTACTTCAAAAATATTTTTTACTGAGTTCCTTATGCTCAAATTGATTTATTGGAATTTTTCTGGAATTTTTGGAACTCATTTGGTATTTTTAAAAGCCTCCTTTGAATTTTTAGATTTATTTTATTCTAAAAATGGCTTTTATTTGATTTTTCCTGAAGTCCTGGGCCGAAGCCCATTTCGCCCCCCCGGGCCGGCCCATCCAGCCACCTCTTCTCCCCTCTTGGGCTGCCTTCTTCTCCCCTCTTGGGCCGCCCTTTGTTTTTTTTCTTTTTCTCCTTTTTTTCCTTGGGCTACCTCCTTCCCCTTGGCCCATGCCGCCTTGGGCCTTCTCCCCTTTGCTCCCTGGCGCTGCGCACGTCTCAGGCAGCCAAGCGGCCACGCCCGAGTGCGCGTCACGCGCAAAGTCTTCGCCGCCGGTTCGTTGTGGCGTTTTAAATTCCGAAATTTCTTTGCTTTCCTTAATCTAGCACTAATTGTAATTAATTCGTGCCTCTTCCCCTCTCCTTTTTCCCCTATAAAAAGCCCCCTTCCCCATATTTCTTCTCTTTGATTTCTTCTCCAAAAATTCCTTCTCCACCTCTTCCTCTTCCCCAACTCCGGCGAGCAATTCTGGCCACCACGACGTCCCCCACATCGAGGTGCTGCTACTAGAAGCTTCCCCACACCGGCGCACACCTCCTACCGCAACAAATCGCGAGTTTCTTCCTCGACATCGACCGTACCACGCGTTTTTCTCCAACTCCGGCGATCTCCTTCTCTCCTCGATTTCTTCGCCCACTGTGAGCCTCTCTCCAATTCTTTCCCGAGGTAAACTCCCCACAACTCCTATATCAAAACCCCTCAACCAATTTTGGTCCATTATCCATCTATCTTGCACAATCATGGGTTGATTTCATCTCCAAAACCTACTGCTACAGTGCATGAACAGTACATGATGAACAGTAAACCCTGTACCCCCTTTGCCATCCCTTCTGTCTAATTTTTTGCTCTAACCAATCTAGGTCCGATCTTAGATCTTAGGAGTAAAATGGAACCCTTAGAACCCCAGGAGTCCAATGGTGCGATTGGATTTCTAAACCGACCGCTAGATTTTGAATTATATTTCAATTTGGATAAAATTTGATCTAATTTCGTGATAGCTTTGTACTGGTAGTTATTTTGAATTAAATATTTTTTTATAGATTACTAGTATGTTAAGGAGAACTTCTGGAAATTTTCATAATTTTTGACCTTGTGTAGAATTTCCTAGAATTAAATTAAGCTCTGTTTTAATTATTAGAAATAGGAATGTTCTCTATTATTTATATTCAATTTTTGCCTATGATCAGAGAACCCTAAAACTAATTTACCATGTTAACCAAAATATTTTTCCTGCAATGGTTTGAGCTATAAAAATCAGGATGTGCTCTAGGTTGATTTAAAATGTATATTTTAAATGCTGAATTAGCAATAGTGCCTTTATAAATCGGTTTTGACATTTAAAAATTCATGTCCAGTACCCGATAAATCATGTTATGTTATGTGAATGATATCAAGTCATGAGAACTCTTTTAACATAATTAAATAATGTTTTTCCATGCTTTTAGGGTAGATTTCATGCGTAGAAAAATAGTTTTAATCACTTAAATTATATTTCCAGAACACTTTTAAACATGAAATGTCTCTGGAATTGTTATGATATCATGTTAACCCAATTTTGTGATTTATTAATGTTAATTACTATTTTCTAGATAATTGTTACACTAAAAATGCTAGAAAATAATTTAATTAAATAATGTTCAGATTAAAATTAATATTAAATCATTTTTGGTACTGTTCCAGTACTATTAACTTATTCCAAGATGTTCCATGTTTAATTAATTTATGATTATGGTAGAGAGTAGCTTTTAGCTTAATTTCTAGTCTTTAAAATAATAGAAAAAACATGTGTAATTATGATTAGGTGTTGTTAATTTATTCTTTACTATTATTAACCATTATGAATACTTACGATTTACCTAAATATTTATTTGTGATTAATTGTGAATTTTTTTGTCCTTTTATCATGATTACTAGCATGTTAAGGTGTATGTTATATATATGAATATCTATTCTAATACCTGATAAGGGATATATGCTACTTCTATGTATTTATGTATTTATGGTTATGGCCAATCCTAGAAGACCTAGCTTCTATCTTCTTCGCGATGACACTGTCGCGCCATCGTTCCATTCCACCTCATCTTACATTCGTCATGCTTCTTCTCGTGTTGCTTTCCGAGTCTTTCTTATTGAAATTGGTTATTTATTTGCTTGCTCTCATTTCATTACGATGATAGGGAGTGAAGAGACCGACCCGGTGACCGAAGCAACAGAAGAAGGAGAGTACTACCATGAAGGCATGCCCTTTTTTTGATCATGTTGATCCTATACTTTCAAAGTCATTATATTTTATTGTTTATAAACATGCATGCTGTATTAATCCAGTAGCTAGCGTGTCGATTGACACACCTTTACCTTTCCACTTGTCGCCATGTTTACTTGATACCTTGAGTAGATTAGTAGGTTTTATTCTGAATAGAGTAGAGAATGCTTAGCCATGCTTAAATTCATCTTTAGATTGTTTGATTGCCTCTGCGGAGGAATGAATATCGGATCGATGATCCTTGTTGAAACTTGTTGAGCTCGCTGAGCTAGGGCCGGATGCCCGATGTTGTCCCTCTATCTCTATTCTTCCTATTCTACTCTGGGTGAAACTTACCATCTGATATGGTGCGGGCGGCAGCTGAATCAGTGTTGAAGGAGCATATGGTTGCCTACCCGCAGAAGGCCGGTTTAAAAGGAACCATTTGTCGTCCGTACCGCATAAGGCCGAAGTCTTGCAATTGGAGAATTGTGTCAACAGTACAACCACATGCTATATGGGCACTGGCTTGGTTAAGTAGGTTAGTCGAGTCTTAGTGTTGGCATTGCCGTACCACAGAAGGGTGAACGTAGCTACGAGGACCTCGGCACAAAAGGGGGCCACGTAGGGTAAGCAGGTGTATGCTCCTCCGTGTCGAAACCTAGTGGGCATGTCGCATCGGGATAAGTCTAGCTAAAATACCTCGTCACGGTCACCCTGCCGACACACCGATGGGTGTGTGTACAAGCCCGATCAGCTTGGCATAAGGGGATGATCGTGTCGTGTGGGTAAAGTGTACACACTCTGCAGAGTTAAAACTAATCGATTAGCCATGTCCACGGTCATGGACAGCACATGCCTCATTCTTGATGAAAAGGACCTGTCCCTCTCCCCCTTGCTATTTCCCTCTACCCCTTTGCTGATGAATCCTATGGTCGAGCTAAGGCGGGAGTCCTTGCTCGAGTGTGTTGGTCATGGACCACACCTGTTGAAAAACACCCCCGAGAATAAAATTGTTTTAGATCAAAATGTTGCCTTTAAATCTATTAAAGTAATTCAACTAAAAGATTGCTTTACGCAGCTAAGCCATAAAGCCTTCCTTTGAAGCCTTGTATATAGTATGGTAGGACCATCTGCCGCCAGGTGGCTTGCTGAGTACGTGAAGTACTCATCATGCATGTGTTTCGTGGTGGTTTGCAGAGGAGTATGCTGAAGAAGGTGCCGATGAAGACTACTTCTATGATGAGCCCGAGGAATGAGGCCGCATAGCCTACGTCAAGTGCCTGTGGCAGAGTTGGAGTCGCTTCGCTTTATTTCTGCTATTTCCTCTGATGTAATAAATGTCATTAAGGCATGAAACCTTGTAAGCTGTGTGGCATATCGTACTCAAGTACGATGTTTTTATCTTGAATGCATGTGATGTTATTCATTTCGCTTGTGTACCGTCAGCATGATCCTGGAACTGACGAGGATGTACACAAGGGGGTTTGGTAGTTGAAACCAGGTTCTCATAGGTACATCCTGCAGCAACACAAGCCAAAACTAGGTCACAGAGTGTAATTCATGAAGGATCAAGGATATGGTCTAGAGGGGCATGATAGACTAATGATTTTTCTTAACCAAATAAAAACTAAGACACCCTAAGCATACTAGTTTTCAAATGATGCATATGTGAGAAAAAAAAGTAAGCTATGCAATCACAAAACAATATACGGTGAGAATGAGAAGAAGATTGCAAACAAGGGTGACTCGGTGATTTGTTGTCGACATTTGAGCCATTGGCGAGGCTCTACATCTGTGTTGAGAAAGCTTGATCCTATGATCGAAACTAGCACCGAAACATGTTCTTTCCTCAAGAGGCTTTCCAATGTGAAGCCTCCCTCTCTTGTTGGTAGCAATTCACTTTGCGGTAGGCTACCTCCAACCTTCACAAAATTTTAACTTCTTCACACTCTTGAATACTTCCAAGAAATGCCTAACTACTAGGAGGCGCCAACCTCCAAGAGTAATAGGATCTTCATCTCATCTGGGACGTGATCCCTTGCTTGAATGCTTAATGGAAATTCAATCCAAAACCTCAAGATTTCTCTCTCAAACTTTCTCACAAGAAGGCAAGAGAGCATAAAGCAAGAGTGCTGCACAGGATTTGGGACGCAAAAGGTTGCCTCCACCCAAAGGGGCTGGTGGCTTATATAGGCTGCCCTAAAAATTCAAGCCAATACTCATAAAGAAACCTTAGCGAATGTTCTAGACAACCTCCCTCGGAGGTTCCGCAACAGCTAGGTTGGGAGAAAAGCACTACTCGGAGAGTGCAGCTCGAATATGTTGGATAGGTCAAAACCTTAGGAAAATCCAAGATGTGGAGGGTCTGAACCAAGCACACTCGGAGGTTCCAAAAGAAATCAACTCTTCTGTAACGGAACACAAATTAACTCGGAGGTTCTGGGAGATCCTTACTCGAAGGTTCCGAATAGGCAAAAATGGAGCCAATTTTGTTTCCTTGGAGGTACCGGACCACCAAGCTCCGAATGAAAGAAATCACTGGGACAAAGGCTAAATCTTAGCTCAACAGTTCCGGATGAACTTTCCTCGGATGGTCTGGATGAAACTAGGGTTTCAGTATAGAAGCTTTGCCATCACTTGGAGTGTCCGGGAAACCCTCACTCGGAAGTTCTAGACAACAAGAAACACTCTAGACAAAGCTACTAGATAGATAAGAGAATTTTCTAGAGTTTCTGACTTTGGTCTTTGGAAGGACAGAACACATACTCGGAACCTCCGAAAAAATCTCAGAACTTCCGAGTTTAATGAGAATTTTTCCAAAGGCCATTTCCGAAACTTCAACTTTGATCCCAAAAGATCTGAGTTTCATTAAAAACTTGTGTTTCTAATGTTGTCTTCGTCAAAATGTTTTCAAAACTCACCCTTTTCATTTGGGTTTACATGTGTACTTATCTCGTGCTCTTACTTATCAATGTCATAGTGCAAAGATGTTCGGAGAGCAGTAGGAGCAATGACAACTCCGAGTCATCTATTCCGCCCACTCCACCAATGAGCGATTTCTCAGTGGACAAACGCCACTATGTGAGGAAGGAAAGACCTGCTCCCATCTCAAGGCTCATAAGCATGTCACCTTTTGACATCATCACCTAGATCCTTTGGTTGATGAGGATGTATACGTCTCAGAGGATGAGCTTGAGTCTCCCAATACTAGGAGGACTTGTCTAAAGGAATTTGCAATGTTATGGAGACAAAGGACAGATGAAGCAAAGGCTGCCCATGCTAAGGCCATCAACTCCGTAGAGGCCCAGAAGCAAAAGACAATTGAAGAAGCTACAATGGAGGAAGCTGCCAAGGCTAAGGAAGAGGGAATAGCTAGAGTAGAGGCAGAAGCTACCAACAAAAGGGAAGAAGAGGTAGCCAAGCTCGTAGCTGTCAAAGCATAGGAACCTGCCAAGGCTACAACTGTCAGGGCCAAGGCTGCCAAAGTTGAAGCTGCAAAGGTAGCAGTAGCAAAGAAACAAGTAGTGACAGAGGCTGCTAGGGCAGATGTTCCTACGGAAGCTAGAGCTCCTAAACAGCCATCGCCGACCCCTTCGCTGCAATGTTAAGCGGGGTGCTAATAGGTAGGTCAGCTCTCCACTAGCCAAGCATTCCACTCAGCAGAAGGCTGCTCCCACCAAGAAGAGCAAGGGCAAGCACCCACCTCAACCTTCGACTCAAACTGTCCCAACAGTTCGGAAGGCTAGGCTTCATATTGAAAGGATCGTAGGTGCCGACTAGAGGGGGGTGAATAGGAGGCTAACCAATTTTAAACAATTACTTCACTTTATCAAGATTAAGGCTTAACAGAGCTAGCTGTTAGACAGGTCAACTACTCAGGCAGTATTTGATATGTAAATTAACACACAGCTATCACACAGATGGCTAACACAGATAAACAGAAAGCCCTAAATAGATGTATATGATAGATAGCTGTGTAATAGGTAACTGACACAGATATGTGATAAGCAATAAAGCAACTGTGACACAGCTAGATTAACACAGGCAATGAGAAAGGATTACAACTAGAGTGTATATGACAGTGAATCACACAAGCATGCAAATCAGAATAAGAACAAGCAAATACTGAATGTAAAGTACTCAGAGAGAAGGGATTTTTCACCGAAGTTCCCACTCTTTTCAGAGATGGTACGTCTCCGTTGGAGAGGCTACTCCGAAGAGATCGCCAGCACTGAATTGTGCTTGTTCTCCGAGTACCTGAGTTTTCAGGTCTCTTTCTCTTGCTTGTGGAAGTCCTTTCGCCTTGCAGCAGGTAGACCTCAAATCACCTTCACAAACTACTGTACCAGCCCACACAAGCTTCGGTGGTCACAGCAACTCCTACACTCGTTAGGAGTAGACACTCCAAGAAGGAATCTACAACAACAACTCTTGGAGGAACCAGTGCTCTCTGCTCAAAGCTCTAACTCTCACTTGAACTAAGACTTAGGAATGTTTGCTTCTGTTCAGGAGAAAAGAGATTTGCAATGGTCGAAATAGATTGTAGAGGTTTGGCAAAGGTTGAGGTCTGCGACCTCCACTGGTCCTCTATATATAGAGTCCACAGGCACCTGACCGTTACACTCATGCCACATAGGATTAATTGGGTCACCGGCCGGTGACAGGCACCGGTGACATAGCTAATCACAACGCACAACGGTAACCGGCTTAGCCAGACCAACACCTGTGTCACCAGAGGCTTACACAGGTGAAACACTAACTGACGTAGCCTCACTACTCAGCCCGGTTCTAGCACATTACATGCCCTCAGCGCACACACTAACTCTGATGCCTACTCAGGAGAGAACCTACAACAGTCTTCTGACTTTGCAGACAAACTATTGCAGTGCAGTTCCCTTAGCATTTACAAGCTCTCCCCTGGCACAGAGATGTACCTGAGTCATAGAGCGGTTGTTTACCTGTGACACAGCTGTGCCACACAGGTAACTTTGGCTCTAGGGTTTTAGGAAGCTAGCACAGCAGTGTGCTAGCACAATCCCAGTTTCACACTTGTGCAAAACTATTGTTACAGGGCCACTGACCTCAAGGCATCAGTGCCACTGTCCAACACTCTGAACATTGAGCAAAGGAACCTCAAAAAATCATTGCTACTTCATCCCTCTTGATAGTACAGGTGTTTACTAAGGATTCAAGAAAACTAGCAAATCTAGGCTTCAGCTTCCACCAACTGTAGTCATGGCTCTTGACGCATCAAGCCACCATCACCTTACTTGCAACTCCTTGCACAGCACCGGCTTCTTCACAGCTGTGGCACAGCTGCCTAGCGCAGCTATCTCCTTGTCCTGGAAACCACCTTTGTACTTTTGGGTGGTCATCCTTTCCTAGATGAGTCTTCTTCCTGAAACCTACTCATCCTGCTTACACTCATTGTAAACATTAGATTCCAGTTTAGGTTGCCATTAACCATCAAAACCATTTAGGGGCCTAGATGCTCTTTCAATCTCCCCCTTTTTGGTGGTTAGTGGCAACCCATTCACAAATATCTGTTAAAGATATGAATGAGTAATACATGTGCAGGTTGTCAGAATATACTCCCCCTGAAGCTGTGCATAAAGGATATGCTTTTGGAATGCAAATGCGCAGATCTGAATTTAAAACTTGAGTAATATATTCTCACAACTTACATTTCATCAATTCAGAGCAATAGATGAATCATGATTAATAGACTGAACTGAGTTGATAATGATGCAGCTTTAGAGTTTCTTTTAAAGCATGTTCTGAGTATTCATTTATCATGAGTTATGTTCAGAGCAAGCATATATATATGAAGCATAATATGTGTGAAGAATCATAGCATGAATCAGATCAGAGCAAACCCATCAGCCCATGAACATGACAGAACACAAAGATAACTGCATCATTTCAGAAGAGATAAGAGTGCTTAAGACATAAGAAATCAGAATAAGAACAAGTCTTGATACACAGCAAAACTCTACACTCCCCCTATATATCTCCCTTATATAAGCTTTTCGCCTTTCTGCTCCTCTCCCCTTGCATCTCTCCCCCTTTGCCACTAAGACACCAGAAAGGGGTTAAGGAAAAAGAAGCTTCAGGTTGGCTTGGATCTCAAAAGCTGAAGAATCTCTGAGAGTTGAGTCTGCATTTGATCAATCTTGGTGTGCAAACTAGTTACTTCTTCTCGGAGCTGGAGATTCTCTTTGCACATAGCAGCAAACTGAGTAGGCATGACCTTGTTTTGGTAAGATCTGGCAGCTGTTTGAGACATCAGAGAGGTAGAGAGAGAGTCATCATCGGCTACCTGTGTCACAGATACCAGCTCAGCTGGGTCGGCTGTAGGAATATCAGCTGTGACACCGGTGGGTACTTGGGGTTGAGAGCTGTGATCTTGAGGTGGCGTCTGAGTTGCTGTTGGAGCAGCTGTGTCACTGGGGCCTGGCACAGCTATATCTAAAATATCTCTAAAGAGAGCAGGAACAACAACTTCATCTGGATTGTCATCAGCTTGAGGTCTGAGCTGAGTCTTAGATGTCTTGACAGAAATATCAAATTCTGAGTCAGGTAGACCTGTCCTCTGAAGAATCATGTGCATGATGTATGAGCCATACCTCAACTTTGCTTTCTTGTCTTTCTGCAGTACATCTATTTCGTGAAAAATGAATCTGGCAATATCAAAATGTTGATTCTTTGCTATGTGGACCAGCATTTGCCAGACAGGAGAGTAGACTGCATCTGTGTTTCCTCTTTTGGGTTGAATTGTAACATTGAGGATCTTTACAAGATGCTTTGCAGTGATTGTAATGCCCTTGAAATAGACATGATCTGCTGGAGCATTTGCAGGGAAGGAGAAATTCCTTGGATAGAATTTTCTTCTCACTTCATTTGGAACTGGCTACAATATGAAAAGATTTGGCATTTTGGGCTCTACTGGTGCTCTAAACAAACTGTTGAATTCTGGAGCTATTATGGATAGGAGCTGGCCTCTTGTCTTCTAGATCATGATGTCATGATTATCTTGTTCTACCCACACCATGGCATAGAACTCTCTGATCACTTCTGGATCATATCCTTGTTGTAGATTGCTCAGGAACTCAAGACATGCTGCTTGAATAAGAGATGGAAGAGCATGCAACCTAGAGTCTGAGAGAGCATCCCAATCAATGGCTTTGCAATCTACAAATCTCTTAGCTGATAGGATTTCATGATAGACCCCCTTCTGTTTTTCATTGTGAAATCTGGGGTCAGAGCAAGCTGATTCAATAAATTCCTTGTCAGCTGAGAAGTATGGACAGGTTGATCTCATCTTGATGTAAGCACTGGAGCTTAGAGATGCCACCTTGCTCTTGGACCTCTTAGGGTCACACTTGGGTAGCTTCTTCCAAGCAGATCTGGGCAAGAACTCCATCTGCCCTTGCTCAGTTCTTAGAGCATAGGAGAATACATAGCTGTATTTTGACTCCAAGTCCTCCTCATCCTCAGAATTTTCTGGAGAACTGTCCTCTTGCTCTGCCTCTGTCTCTGCTGCTACTTCTGGTTCTGACTCTTCTGCTGCCTCTTGTTCTGACTCTGAGCTGGAGGAAGTTTCTTTAGCTATATATTCTTTGTCAGAGTTTGATCGAGGCTCCCTTGCTCTTGAAGGGGTCACTGACACACCCCTGCCATCATCTGATGTGCTTTCAGAGCTTTCTTCTGCTACAGCTGGATCACTGGCCTGTGCCACAGGTGGGGACTGTGAGGGATGAGCAACAAGTGAAGTGACCTCGGTGTCAACTGGCTATGACACTGATGGCAAAGGCAGTTGCGCAGCTTGCACTGGGGCATCTGCTGCCTGAGACACAGCTGGTTGGGACAGCTGTGGAGAAGAAGTCTGAACAGTTTCTAAAGGCTTATCTGTCCCAGCCTTGGGTGATGAAGAGGGCGCAAGGGCCTTTTCTGCAGCTTGTTCCTCTGTCTCAGAAACCAGGAACTGTGAAAGGGATATTGGTCTATGCACATCCAAAGATGAAAGAGTCTCAGTACTGATTGAGCTAGAACTCTTCTTCCTTTTTCTTTGATAGGTGTGCATAGTTGCTTTAGCTGTGTCAGCCACCTATGCCACAGGTGGTGATATTTCCTTCTTTAACTCCTTCAGATTCTCCTGTTGTTGAACTAGCTGTTCTTTCATCGATGGTTTGGAGCCCTCTGAGGTTTAGAGATGATTGTAACCTCTGCATCTGACTGCTTCTAGCCTTGAGGCACATCAGAGATTACTACAGTTGCAGATCTCCTTCGTGTGAAACTGCGTTTGAGCATGGCTTCATCAGATTCTTTTCTGAGCTCAGGAGACAGCAATTATCGCTTGATACTGAGTTGTTCCTTCAGAGCGTTCCTAGCAGGTCTGAGGGGACATTTCTCATTGTAGCCATCAGTTCAGACATCTGTTAAAGAAGATGATGATCCCTGGCATCAGAACTGCGAACCTCAAAGGGTTTTGATACTGAAGCTGGTTGAGAGTTGTAAGAGAACATTTTCTGCTTCTCTAGGATTAGCTGTTTCAAAACATTCTTGGCAGACGCTGAGGTGGCTGCCTGCATCTGAAAATGTAAATCTACAATTTCTCTCAAAAGAACCTTATCTTCATCTGTTGGCTTTGGGATAGCACAAGATATTGGCCTAGAGTGTACTGACAGTTGAAGATTCTTAGCAGAGAATAGCTCAAGAAGTTGCTTCTTCACCCTTTCATCTGTTTCTGCAAGGATCTATTCTGAAAGATTGTCCATCTCTTCTAGAATGACCTTGTCATTTTCAATGATTGCTTCTTGGATAGAAGGATCAACTTCCTCAGCCTGAGCCTCTTGAATAGATAGAGTGCCCCTTGGCAGCACTACATTTGCAACAGAGGTTGTCTTGACCTTCCTTACTGCTTGCCTGTGCTTCTTTGTAGCTGACTTGCTCACAGATATCTGATCAGCATCTGATGAGGATCTTGTCCTCTTGGATAAGACTAACTGTGCTGAACTGGACTGACCAGCTTTAGATGCTGCAGCAGCAGCTCAGTAGCTTTTCTTTGCTTGTAGGCTTTCTGCTGAGCTCTTCTTCTCTGAAGAGCTTCCTCTCTCTGCCTCAGCCTCTCCCTCTCCTGATCAGAGTCTGAGATAACAATCTCTCTACTTGACTCTTCAGGATCTAACCATTTGAGGCCACTATCCTCTCTTTCTGAACCTGAAGACATCTGTAGGAACGAGAAAGATGAGGAAGAATAAGGAAAGAGGTGCTTCCAAATGCAGAAGATAGTAGCTGTGTTGGCCACCTATGTGAGGACAAGGTGACACAAGTGAGGACTTAGAGCTAAACTGACGATCTCTGCCCGTTGAATAGGCATACCTGTGTGACAGGTAAGACCATAGCGGTGACACAGCTACACACGGAGGCGGAAGGCAGATTCGTGAAAACTAGGGTTAACAAGATTGTTTGCCTCTAGGTTTCATGCTAGATGTGTTTATAAAGCTAAACAAGAGTGAAACCAACCCTAATTAAGGACAATGCGCTACTGGATTAAGTTCTTGAGTGATTGCAATGACATGAAGCTAGGTTTAAGCGCAAGAGGGGTTAGCTGATGCTTACTTTGACGAGTTGAAAAATCTTTGGTGGGATGGAAACCGCGATTTCGACGAAAACTCTTGAAATTGGCGCTCAGTGGAAGTTTGGGGTTTCTGTGGTCGAACAGGGTTTTCTGAGAAACGCGAGTCCCTTTATATATGCCGAAGGGTTTTTAAAGTGGCTCTGTCACAGCTGACAAGATGACCTGTGACGCAGGTGAGTTAAAAGATACCCTGTGACCTATGTAATTCAAAGGAATTCACCGGAGAGACAGATGGATGACTCAGGTGACAAATTTTTTATTTTGGAGCACCAGGATAGAGAGAATTCGATAAGAGAGAAAGCACAAGAGCACTATCAGAGGGTCCTTATGAAATCTTCCCAATATCAGTTTGTTTAGAAAATCAAACAAGCAAAGCTAAAACTGACAAGAGTTGATTTAGAAAACCCAGATAGGATTGAAAACATGCACACATAGGATCTACATAAACACCTCATCGAAAACTCTCAACTCAAAGCATACCTGTAACACAGGTAGGCGACACAGATGAAAAACACAGATAGCATAAACAGTATGAACACATGAGCTAGACACCAAGCAAACCTTTTATAGAAAGTTTGAGACATCAATGATATTCAATTCACTCCTCAGAGCACAGAACCTAGTCTCATCTAAAGGCTTGGTGAAAATATCAGCTAATTGTTTTTCAATCCTTACATGGCATAGCTGTATATCTCCTTTCTCCACATGATCTCTAAGGAAGTGGTGTCTCACTTCAATGTGTTTGGATCTTTGGTGGTGTACTGGGTTGTTTGCTAATTTAATTGCACTTTCATTATCACAGAAGAGGGGTACTTGATTAAAAGATATGTTGAAATCTGTAATACCCAAAATCAATGACTAGGTTTTTGCCTCACATTCATGCATACATGTCATCATCTTCATGCATAAACACCCACGCACACACACCTTATTTAAACTAAGATAAAGTACGATGAAACTTTATAGAATATGTACATATCTCATCCTCGGTGGATAGTCTAACAAACACCAATCAACTTATTTGAAGTATCGGATAACGGTTACAACTCTAGTAGGAGGATGGATCCATGATCCCCTCTCAAGGAGCCACTAGGCTGGTTTTCCCCTCCTCTCCCCGGAACCTTCGCCCAAGTCATTTGGAATCCCTAACTCAACTTAGGATTTGAAAGTCAAGTTGGAAACGAGGGTTAAGATTGGAATCAAGCGAACGAGTATTGTCCCCGAGGGTGAAACCTTCCAAAACCCTACATTTAGTCTTGAAAATACAAACCCTAATCCCATGCAAAACTATTGGAAGTTTTTGAAGTCCGCAAGACCTAGCTCCAATTCAACCCTAAAACTTGGTCAAATTTGAAATTGAGCTAAAGATTAGGTCAAACGAACCCTAGGCCAATTCAAAGTTGCACAGTGGACCCCACATGCCCTATTGAACACCTTGGAGAAATTTTGAAATTCTTAGAAGCCCAAAGGACCTAATTGCAATTCTAAATTAAACTTAGGACAAAAGATGGATTTGAACTAAAACCTAGCTCAAAACATACCCAAACCACCCCAAACCACTTCAAGTTTACACAGTAGGCCCCATAACCCATTTCAAACATCCTGGTGAAATTTAGAAATTTTTGAAGGACCACAAGACTTAGTCGCAACTCAAACTCCGAATTAGTTCAAGAAATGGGATTGAACTGGAAACTAGGGCAAACACACTCCAAATTACTTTAAATTCCTACAGTAGGTCCCACATAATGTTTGGAAGGTCCTGTGAAAATTTCAGAATTTTTGGAGTTACTTTGGAACATAAAATGACGCAGAATATAGCACTGGTGTTAAAGAAATTAAAAGAAAAAGAAAACCCTAGAAGAATTGGGCCTAGGCCTGCTCGGCCGGCCCGCGAGCCAGCCCACCAGCAAAACCCGCCTCCCTCTCACCATTTTCCGCCTCCCTCCTCCGAAAACACCTCCAGGCCTTCCCGTTTTCCCTTCCTCTCCCGCCTGCGCGTGGGGCCCGCCTGCCAGAGCTCCCACTCCACGTCGCCGCCGGCCAGAGGCCGAGCGGGGCGGCGTCCCACCATTCCGACCAGCCCCGCCGCCCCATAAAGCCTCCCTTCGGACAGCCCGTGCTCCTCCCCTCGTCTCTCCCGCAACCCTAGCTCGCCTCCCCTTCTTCTCCCGTCGCCGGAGCTGCTCGCGCCGCCGCATTCTTCCCCGAGGCCGGCATTGCTCCGGTGAGCAATTGCGGAGTAATCGGTGACCCCCGGCTACCCCTCTTCGTTCCCCGAGCATCTCCATCCCCTTCCACACCTCCCCCTCTCCCCATTTCCCAGATTCCGGCCCAAAGCTCCCCATCGCGCCGCCTTCGTCTTCGGGTCCGACCATCCCGCCGGCGAGCTCCCGCAGCTACTTCGGTTCTCCCCTCCTCCCATCTTCGTGTTCCCAAGCACCCCGTCCTCCTCCCTAACAGCCCCGGCTTCTCCCCTTTTCAGATCCAGGCCGGAGGACCTCCGACGACGCCGCTCCGGTCATCGCCGCCATCTGCCCCGTCGCCAACTCTCCTCCCGGCTCCCTCCGCCTCCCCACGACCGGGCATCTGCTTCGGGGTAAGCTCCGGTGCTCCCTCCCCTTGCTTCTGTGCTCGTCGTGCTCCCCAGCGGTGTAGTGACCCTATCCTCAAATACGAGGTCAGTGAAAATTTTCACGAACAACAACGATTTCTTTCGTTCGCATGCATGCATATAGATACTTTAAAATGATTTCGGTTAAAAACCCTGACATGCGCCCTTACCGCTAACATGAGATCAGACACCGAAACTAATGCCACTAAAACTTATGATTCTAAAATTCGTACATGTTCCAAAACAACTAGGTTATCAAAACCGTTACCAGTGATCGAAGCTCATTTGCGCTTCAAGACCCAATTATTCTTCGTGGTTTCTCTCCCCGGATAAATATTGGAAGGAGCTAATTGAGCCAACCTCTCCTGCTCCAATATAAACGGAATGAATATTTGAAACGTTAACTGTCGTATTGAACTCAAGATTAAGGTTTGAAAAGATAATTGGAGAAATGATTCGGGTACCTAGGGTCCAAATTTTATTTTTGAACCGTACTACTAAAGCGTTAAAATAATGCAATTAAACTAGGTTTAAGGGGTTTTTAGCAATTAGTTCCACAGCAGCCAAGAATAAAAGAAGAGAAAAAGAAAATGCCTTGCTATGGACCCCTTTGCCAGCTTGCTTCCACGTAGCAACCAACCCCCCCCTACAGCTCCTTTTTATTCCCCATTCATCTTCAACCTCCTGCCATTTTCATTCCTCTGAGCACTAAGAGCAACACCAAGTGCCTTCTCTCTTCCAAATCCCATTCCAAATCAAGAAACCAGGCCATGCATGTTATACTGTTAGAATCCCCACCTCCTAAGCATTCCAATCATCCAAGAAATGTTGACATGCATGAGCTCCCGGCGCCCTGCTCCCCGCCGCGCCTCCCCTGTTCTTGGCCAAGCTCAGGCGCGCCGCCGCCCTGGGCTCTGCTCCATGCGCCGCCCTAGCTGCGCCGCCGGCCAGCGCATCCACCTCCGGTCGCGCGCCACTCCAGCCCCACACCGCCGGGCCCTGCTCGCCTCGGCTGCCCCGTGGCCGCCGCCGAGCTAGCCTCCAGCTGCTCCCCGCCGCTCGCCGCAGTAGCCGCGCGAGCCACTGCCGGCAGCTCTTGCCGTCCAGGTCCCGCGCGGCTCCTCGCACACCGGCGCAAGCCTGCGCTGCCGGTGACCTCCTCCAGCACCTCGGCCATGGAGGTCCTCCCAAGACCAGCTGCTAGCTCAAGCTCCTTATCGCCTGCAGTGAGCTCCTCTCAGCTTGTTTCCCTTGCTCTGCTAATCCCTGGGTTAATTGACGACTAAAAGCATATGCTGTGTAACTAATCAGCTCAATGGATTTTCCACTTTAATCGTATGGATGATTGGTACGACTCGTGTTTGAATTAGCATCGCTGATAGACTCATGGCATTCACTAATCACTGTTTAAATATGCTAACGGTTGTTAGTGATGGCTAATAGTGGTTAACCCGGGTATGAACTGACCGGTTCAGTTAAGCCTCCCTCAAGACTTCAATTAATAAGCTATTGAATCTGGCTAAGACACCTTTAAGTGTTCAATTAATGAACTAACCCGTTTTCAAGCGCTACATCTATCTCCCCTTCCAGTTCAGCTACTGCATCCATGTCTGGCGGTGGTTCACACTCAAGGCAATTAGAGAATTACAATGGGAATGCATAGGAATTTTTAGTTAAGTAGTTGCCCCATCGCCAGGTTTCCAGTTGAATAAAAGTATGTGAACTGCTAGAGCGGCATGCAGTTCCTCCAGTCAGTATAATAAGATAAGCAGTGATCGAAACCGTTAGCTGAGTGTTAATCCATTCATTAAATTTGGTATAATACACAGCTCCAACCTGGGACCCGAAGCATAGACAAACGGTTCACTACATGCGTTAAATCGTGTTCTTATTACGTACGGCCCCTTTTGTTAGCACTAGTAGTCAACTAACTGATCAGTGAATCCTTTCTAGTTAATCGGTCCATGTTCTGCTGTTTAATTTTGTTAAGCACATACACCTCTGCCCAGTAGGCCAAAGTCTCCCATTTAGAAAACCATTAAAATAAATTAGCAACTAATCCGACTGTCGTTAAAATGCCGGACCCAATGTCTTAGTTATGAGTTGACTGAAATGCTGAGAACCTGTAAGATTTATCTGGTTAAGTAAATAAATGACTCTGGAGCCCATTTTCATCTGGTTCAGTTGAGACGAAAGTAGTGTAACCTGTCGGTGCTCATATGGCCTCAGCTACCAAACGTAATAAATGAACTAATCCACTCTCTGGAGTGGTCCCATCTAAGTTAAACAGCAATTAGATTGATAACTAGTCTGTGTACAGATTAAGGCGCATTGGTTAAATCATGTGCATAATATACCGATACCCCTTCTACATATGAACGTAATTAAGATCCTAGCTAGTAAAAATCATGATACCTGTGATGATCACTCGATCCATGAATTGATTAGTTCTCCAGTTGCACTAATACTGGATGAATAGTTAATCAACTAAGTTTAAACACTTGGAAATGTCCCAATTATTCTTAACCAAATTGATGGCTCCTTCGATAATTACAACAACTGATTTGTGGGCTACCATGGAGCTAATCAGTGAACTTAATCTGTAAAATATATTAGTAACCTGTTGGCAAATGAGTAGTCAATTAGTAGCTGATTCTTTCCGGCATTCTAATTTAATGTGAGATTAATTCTTTACTGAGAAGAAGACAGGAAATGCTAAGTTTGATTAAACTTGTAGAGCTGTAGAAAATGTAAACAACCTCCAAAAAAATATGAACCTAGAGAATCTAGCTTAGCAGTCAAATTTAAAATAGTTAGTGTCACAATTCTCCTAACGGCCAGAAAATAATCGCGACTTCATGTTCTCACCTACGACAACGAAGCAATCGAATAAGCCCTAACCCTAATTACAGATTTAAAACCTTTCTCCTTAGTTGCATATCGTATTTCATGCATGCATCCATTTTTAGGGTCATCCATGATTAAAGTTATAACACCACTAAAACTAACCCAAAAATTTGAAATGAATATTAACCTGCCTATGTAATTGTATATCTTCGTTTTAATCCACCGTAGTTGCATCGCATGCATATTTGTAATGTTCGCAATAGTTCCTTAGACTTGTCTCTTTTCCTTTCTAGAGGTTGTTTGCTTCTTATTGGAGTTTGGCTACTTTGGATTTCCTCACAAACGCTAGTGGATACGTTATCCATCGTCACCCGGCTTACGACTCCACGCAAGATCAGGAATAACCCGAACAAGGCAAGCAGAGCTTGTTGCATTGCATTCTTAATATTGTTCGTATAATCCTGATTGTGTGCTTTATTCTTTCGAGTATTGTTTGTATAACTAGCATGCTAGGGAATGTCATTGGATTTGGTCAGAGTCGATGGATGGTTGGAGTATGATATGTCGTATGTCAATGATGGTCCCAAATCAAAATTTCTAAGCCAACTGGAACATTGATAATAAGTGAGATGGGAGAGCCGAGGGTGGGTGCACGATGGATAAGGTGGTATTTATTGAAGTGATGGGGCGACCCCGGTGTATGAAGTTTTGAGTGTGATAATCGCCATACCACCAGAGGTGACTTCATCGTGCACTTTTTCCCTTCTCACGCGTGGACGTTAGCGGCACTCGACGCTTTGGTGTTGATGGGCGGGCCTACTCCTTGGAGGCTAGCTACCTCAAGGTGGTGAGGCACCCACCTCACCTTAGGAATCGAGGTGTCGGTGACGGTCCGAGGGACTAAATGATAATGAGCTATGATGGATTGACTGGATTTGGATATGTGTGGTATATTGATAGTGGAAATGGATCAAGTGACATCTTATTATGAAATGGATATGGATCTGGATGGTGATCTGGACTTGAAGTCACGTGGGAAAGAGATATTGGATTTTGGGTAGCAATACTTGTGATGTTATTTAAAGATCGATGTTACTTCCTTATGTATATTGTTACTCTGAGAAGCATCCATGTTTACTTCTGTTGTAGTATATCCATGTGTAGGACATTTAATCAAGCACGATTAAGTCTTGCGAGTACTTTGTACTCACCTAGGATATTCCTAGAGCTTGCAGGTGAGCCGGTGGTCGAAGATTATTTTGGTGATGCCTGAACTTGTGTTTCCTCGGTAGTGTTCGACTCATGGGATGGGTTGTAGCTTTTGTGCAGCGGTCATCGTGCCGCTGTGGGACTCATTTACTGTTCTTCCACTATCGTTTATTTACTCCGTACTCGGATATGATTTCGGATATGTCCGACTAATGTAATATGTTGTCCCATCGTGGACTGTTAGTAGTAATATCATATTGTAGAGCTTTGTGATGATATCCGAGTTGTTAAACCAGGCTGCCCCTGCACAATGTGTGAATGTTATGAAGTGTACGGGTATGCCGTGAAGAGTCGAAGCCGTACCTTGTTCTACTAAGTCGAGCAAGCGTTGGTTGAGTGACCCGCTGGCTGAGATGCTGTGCCGGCCAGGCAGGGTGTGGGCGTGTTCTACCGGGCTTTCGAGCGACCCACTAGTCTCCGAGCTAGGTTAGGGTGTGGGTAGAACTGCCGGGCTCCTCCGACCTTGTTTGTCGTGGTAGGATTCGGGAACGACTCTGAACCTTCACCGGGTCATGGAATCGTGTGTGGTTCTGGGAAGATTGGTCGCTTCCGGCCGGCTCGCACGTGGCGGGTGTCGGATCGTTCCGCTTTGGTGCGTACGGCGCAGGTACCGTGCCACCGGGCTGACGAGTCCTTCGGTCCTTGGCGACTTCGCGTTCCCTTAACCATATGTGATTCCGGGTCCGTTACAAGCGGCCTCGGGCCCTTCTACGGTAAACTTCTGGCGAAGCGCCGCCGCCCCGAGCCTTTCCTCCGGTCGGCCAGAAGAGAGAGAGAGTGAGAGAGGAAGTGGGGTAGGGGAGTGACGTGGCAGCATTTGACTGGCTGGCCGAGTCCTGTCAGCCCTGTCCCGGGCCCACATGTAAGCCGGATGGGTTTAGTGTTAGGTATTCTCGGGTGTAGTTTTAGCCGGGTGCACTTAAGGATTAGGTTTTAGCTCGGGGTAGCCTTCGGGTAGCGTTAGCAGTTAGGTCCACGTCCAGATTAGGGTTAGGTTTAGTTTTAAAAACTCGTAAAATTTCAAATGCGCATAACTTTCAAACCGTACATCGGATTTTGATAAATTTTATATATTCGGAAACCTTGTGAAAACCTCTACAACTTGGAGGAAAGAAAACTTTGATTTGAACACATGCACTGTAGAGAATTTTGGACCTAAGGAATGAATACCGGTTAAAGTGGTGCACGTCGATAAACCCCAATGCGACAACCGTGGCTCCGATTCCACTAATTTCAGTGGCATTAGATTCATGTCCTCGCATACTTTCGAGATATCAACCTTTATAATGTGATCACCTACTAAGCACCACCACCTTTAGCCCTAATACGACATTACCTCAGTTGGCACGCATGCACGATAGCTCCACCATATAACCCTAACCCACTATCGCATGAACCCTAACATGCACACTCAGTAGAACCAGGAGTTTAGTTCCACATTTTGTCACTTAATAGAATACTTGTTCGTCCTTTTCTATCGCAAATCGGCACAAACCCTACTACATCGCATATCACATACGATTATTCGACAAACCCTAATTTGATAAATAAAGCTCCGAATCGAACGATTCCAGTGGTGTTAGTTTCTTGATTCAGAGCACTATCTTACTACTCAGGCTTTAGGTCATGACCATCCGTAGTGAATAACAACCCTCAAGCCCTAATACACAATCGCATGAAACTTGACGTGCATGCATGATAGGACAACACTGAATTAAGAAATGCTCGGTGCTCTAGCTTCTTAACATCGTTAGGTCACCTTAGAAATGCATATCTAGTGTAGCTCATCATGCATACATGCTGGTTTTTAAATATCCTTTTAATGTTATTTTCCGGTATCGCGTTTTGCTTGCACTAGAGCTCGAAGAAGAAGACCTCCAGGCTCACGACTCAACGCAAGATCAGGAGCAGTTCGAGCAAGGCAAGCAGAGCTTGTTGCATCCTTTAATTGTTCAGTACCTATTTTATTTATCAATATGTTGATGTTTGTATCGTCATTTGTACCTTGTGATTGAGTTCGGTTAAACTAGCATGGTTAGGGTATGCTGCAAGTTGTGTCTAGCTATGGTTGAAATTAACCTGATGCACTAAGTATTTGAACCCACTAAGGTGAGATGTGAGAGCCGAAGGGAAAGTGTCCGATGGATAAAGTTGGTATCATTTGGAACGCTTGTCGCGACCAGGTGTAAGAAGATTGTCGCGATACCAACCCTGAGGTGACTCCATCATGATTACTCCCCTTGTCACGCGTGGACGTTAGCGGCATCGAGGCTGGGGTGTAGTTGAGGTAAGACTAAGACCCTTGGAGCCTTATAACCTCCAAGGGATAGGGCACTCTTTACACTCAGGGTGATCGATTGTCGGTAATGATCCGAGAGATCAAATGAAGGTGTGGTCGTGATGGTTCACTGTCAATGTGGAGATATGTTCTGTTCCAAGTAGTTGGGAGATGGCAAGTGAGAGCCATTGTAATTGTATTTTGAGGTGCACATGTGACTAGTGAGTACCATCACGTTCCTCCATTAAGTTGCATGGAATCTGGTTTGGTAGTGGTTTTCTATGATATGTCTTCTCCTGTCAATGAATTGTTCGTATGATTATGCCTTGCTAACTAGAATTGCACCATGTTTACTTTTGGTTATACTAGTATGTGTAGGACATCTAATCAAGCACGAATAAGTCTTGCGAGTACCCCGTACTCACCTAGGACATTCCTAGATCATTGCAGGTGAGCCAGCGGTCGAAGAATTCTTCGACGATGTCTAGTGCATGGTTTCCTTGGTTGGCTATCGACTCAGGGGTTTTTGTGGCTTTTGGTCAGCGGTCAACGCGCCGCTGTGGGACTCACTTACTGTTCTTCCGCTGTCGTTTACTTACTCCGTACTCGGATATGTTTCCGGTTATGACCGACTGATGTAATCTTAAAAGTCCGACATGGACAGCTAGTTTATTCTCGCAACGTAGTGCTTTGTTTGTTGGAAATATGCCCTAGAGGCAATAATAAAGTTGTTATTATTCTATTTTCATGTTCATGATTAAGTTTATGTTCTATGCTAAAATTGCATTGGTTCTTGAATATGAGATTCAGAGGAAAACCTAATTGCATGTGTGGAATAATAAACACCATTCAGATCCCTAGTCAGGCCTCTGGACTAGCTCATGTATTGTTGATGATCTTGTTTTCCTGATCATGGGCATTGTTAATGTAACAAGGATGCCGGCAATAATGGGAACACATTGTTAGGGTAACAATGGTGTTGGATAGACCCCTTATGAGATACTGCGAGATCACTTCGTCAATATGTTGTCAGTATCTTCTCATGATGTGTTAACGTTTACTTGCGTCCTTAGACCATGAGAATATCATAGACCCGGATACCGGATGGTTGCTTTGGGGTCATCAAACGTTACGCCGTAACTGGGTAATTATAAAGGTGACTTCCAGGTACACCAGAAAGTATATCGTGGTTCTAGATATGTCAAGACTGGGATTTGCCCATCCGGCGATGGAGAGATACACTCTGGGCCCACTCGGTATTACGGTGTCCAGCATCGCCTGGCCAGGTATTGTGACTAAAAGGTTAGTCACGGGGATACCGGAATACGGAAACGAGAAAAGAGTACAAACCGGTAACGAGGATAACTAGGTATGGTGATCAAGGAGTTGATCACAGGGATACCGTCAAAGTCTCGCCTCGGGTTGTGTAATGTATCGTGAGGCAAAAGGAATTGTATGCGACAATACAAGGTTTGCTCGATAAAGATCTTCGATGATATGTGGGAGTCGTTATGGGTGTCCAGATCCCGCTGACGATTATTGACCGGAAGGTATTCCGGACATGTCCACATATACTCGAACCTATAGGGTCACACGCTTAACGTTTTAGCGACATTTAGGAATGCTACGATTTATAGAGAACGAGAGAGAAGGGTTCCGAAAGTGTTTCGGATGATCTCGAAAGTGTTCCGGGAGGTCCCGGATGGTTCCGGTGATGTCCGGAAGTGTTCCGGAAAGTATTGGAAAGTTCTGGAAGGTTCTAGAAGGTTCTAGAAGGTTCTGGAAGGTTCTAGAAATTCTAGAAGGTTCTGGAAGGTTCTAGAAATTCTAGAAGGTTCTGGAAGGTTCTAGTGGAGTTGGACTCCAACTCCAACAGGGTGTCCCTGCTGGAGTAGGACTCCACCTGCCTAGGGAGAGCTGCCCCAACCCCTATAAATAGAGGGGCAGGGCACCTCAAAGGGTATCCCAAGCAGCCCCAGAGGCAGCCCTAGTCCCTTGGACTAAACCCTAGGCCGGCCATCTCTAGATTGGCCACAGCCTTCTTTTTCTCTCTCTTCTAGATTGGATCTAGTACAGCTGCCGGCGCGCTGCTGCTTCTCCTTCTCGTAGATCCCCGCTGTTCTTGTGTGCTGGTCCACACATTACCGCGGTGTCGCTGATCCGGTACGCGTGGATACCTCGGAGACGTCGTATACTTCGGCGTTTGATCGGGCGAACTATTCACGAGGAGATCGCTCTCGCGGCTGGGAGGTATAACCTAGCTGCGGGAGTCTGCGGACTTCATCGACATCGGTCAACTTCTCCGCTGCATTGACGTGATCGTCGAAGGTATGATATCGTTACCTACACCTCGATAGTGTTTCTTGGTTTGGTTCGTGCGCGGAAAAATTTTGTTTTTCGTAGCGCGTTCCCCAACAGTGGTATCAGAGCGGTTCTATGCGTAGTTGTAGGTACGACTAGAGCATATGTGATATGCGGCATTGCACATATGATGTGCGGGGTGTTAGATGAGATCTACCACCAGATTTTCTTGTTGTTTCCCTCTCATTGCAAAATTTTGATCTCGGCGGCATCGTGAAATTTTCAGAGGTCCGGCGAACCTTACGATCTTCGGATCGAGACATGCTAAGGATGACTTTGGTTTCACTTTAGTTGAGAAAGATAAATTTGCAATGAGCGGGCTTGTAGATGTGATCTACACGGGGGTCATGCGTATGACGAAGTTTAGTATGGGGTTCGAGATTTCCGAGTCTCCAATTCCAGACACCCCGACAGTTAAATAACTGCAAGAGCAATCATGCTTATGGTAACGTAGGTAGCAAACGGTTTGCAACGTAGCCATAAAGCCACGTATTGTAGCATAAACGTTAGAGGCGTCTAACTTGTTTTTGCAGGGTATGCATGTGATGTGGTATAGCCTATGTGATGCAATGTGATTGTATGAGATGCAAAGTGTTTGTAATTTTAATTTTGTCATGACCTGCGTGTCATGAGTACGGCAATCGGCAGGAGCCAATACGATTGTCATTGTTTATTATATTGACCTACGCGTCAACTAGAAAGCCATGTAATGCATTTATTTTATTAGCTATGTGATAGCAAATAGTTGTAATTGCAAGGACATGGTGGTGACAATCTTACATCGATGGACCTCGACGCTACGTCGTACGCGAAGAAGGAGTTCTCCGCCAAAAGATGTTGAAGAAGTCTTCTTCAACAAAAGGGGCTATACCATATCACAATAATTTAATTGCATGTGATGTTAATCCCTTTTATGCACCTTGTTTGATGCGTGGTAGACGTTGTTAAATAGGGTGATCCCTCACACAAATATCAAAGTAGTTAGTGTTCTTCCAAGTGTAGCACCGTCTGGAGTATTTGCCATTCTGAGGTGCGCCATGTCACATGGGTACGATAGGTTTGACATATATGAGGCGGGCGCGAACCGTTCGCGCAGCAGAGCACTCGGTTGTCTTGACGAGCTTTGCAAGATCGTCTTGGGCTCGGAACACACCCATCGAAAGATGAACAAGAGTCATATGGGATATGATTGGCATGTTGACCTACCGGTCTCGTTATTCCATCATCAGTGATGTCACATCAATGGTGGAGTAAGTGAGTCGTGGATCTTGAATCACTAATAATCAATTATGAGGGATATTGGTTTTAGTGGGAGCTTACTCTAATTAAGTGTTAATTTGAGTTGCTTTAATCATGAACAATGTCTAAAGTGTATTTGTTTTTAAGTTGTAGATCTATGGCACCCGTAACCACCTTTCCACTATGCGCGTTGCTTGAGAAAGAAAAACTGAATTCATCTGGGAACAACTTTACGGACTGGTACCGTAATGTGAGGATTGTCCTCAAGAGTGCCAAGAAGGACTATGTCCTATCGCAAACTCTCGGTGAACTCCCCGCTAACGCTACGGATGATGAGACTCGTATCTATCAATCTAAGAGCGATGATTCCATTGCAGTACAGTGTATCATGCTTGCCTCCATGGAACCTGATCTTCAAAAGCGTTTTGAGAATTGGGCTGCTTATGAGTTAATCCAGGAGCTGAAAGCTTTGTTTCAGAAGCAAGCAAGGACTGAAAGATATGAGATATCCAAAGCCTTGTTTGAATGCAAGATGGCTGAGGGCAGCTCAGTGAGTCAGCACGTACTTAGATTGTCTGGGTACGCGCAAAGGTTGGATGCGCTAGGTTTTCCAATCTCCCAAGAGTTGGGCACTGATCTTGTTCTTGCTTCCCTCCCTCCGAGCTATAGTAGCTTCATCATGAACTACAACATGAATGGGATGGAAAAGAGTATGGGTGAATTATTCACTATGCTTAAAACTGCTGAGAGTGGAATCCAGAAGGACGCCAATCATGTGATGATGGTGAATAAAACAACCAACTTCAAGAAGAAGGGCAAGTCTAAGAAAAAGGGCAAATCCAAGGGTGCTAGTATGACTGACACGCCTAAGAAGTCCAAGACTGGCGCCACTTCTGATGTTGAGTGCTTCTTCTGTAAAGAGAAGGGACACTGGAAGAGGAACTGCAAGAAATATCTGGCAGAAAAGAAGAAGTCTGGAAAGTCCAGCTCAGGTATGAGTGTCATACATGTTATTGATGTATTCCTTGCTGGTCCACAATGTAATTCTTGGGTATTGGATACCGGATCGGTTGCTCATATTTGCAACTCGATGCAGGAACTACAGAGGCCTAAGCGACTGGCAAAGGATGAGGTGACGATGCGCGTCGGGAACGGAGTAAAAGTTGCTGTGCTCGCCGTCGGTGTCCTACCTCTACATTTATCTTCAGGATTTATATTAGAGCTTAGTAATTGTTACTATGTTCCGGCCTTGAGCAAAAACATTATTTCTGGATCATGTTTGTTGCAAGACGGTTATTCGTTTAAGTCTGAGAACAATGGTTGTTCGATTTATATGGATAATATGTTTTATGGCCATGCTCCCGTTGTGAATGGGTTATTTATTATGAATCTTGATGGTAATACACACATCCATAACACTGACGCTAAACGTCGCAAGATAATCGATTCGAATTCCACTTATTTGTGGCACTGCCGTTTGGGTCATATTGGAAAGAAGCGCATGAAGAAACTCCATTGTGATGGACTTTTGGAGTCATTTGATTATGAATCATTTGACACTTGCGAGCCTTGTCTAATGGGTAAAATGACTAAAACGCCGTTCACAGGCCACGTAGAACGGGCGACTGACTTATTGGAGATCATACATACGGATTGTCACGGACCCGGAATAGCATATGATTAGGGGAACGCGAAGTCGCCAAGGACCGAAGGACTCGCCAACCCGGTGGCACGGTACCTGCGCCGTACGCACCAAGGTAGAGCGATCCGACACCCGCCACGTGCGAGCCGGCCGGAAGCGACCACTCTTCCCAAAACCACATACGATTCCGTAATCCGGTGAAGAGTCAGAGTCGTTCCCAATTAGTACCAGGGAAGACAAGGTCGGAGGAGCCCGGCAGTTCTACCCACACCCTAACCTAGCCCGAAGGCTAGTGGGTCGCTCGAAAGCCCGGTAGAACGCCCACACCCTGCCTGGCCGGCACAGCATCTCAGCCAGCGGGTCACTCAACCGATTCGTGCCCAACCTAGTAACAACCGGTACAACCGCAACCCTTCACGGCATACCCAAAACGCTTCAAATCATACACGCATTGCGTAAGGGCAGCCTGGGATTAACAACTCGGATACCATAACAAAACTCTACAGATACGATATTAATATTAACTGCCCACGATGGGACAACACATTACAATATTCAGTCATAACCAAAAGCATATCCGAGTACGGAGAAATTAAACGACAGCGGAAACAAGTGAATGGGTCCCACAGCGTCTTAGCGACCGCTGAGCAAAAGCTACAACTATCCCATCAATCGAACACAACCGAGGAAACAGCAAGTTTAAGCATCATCGAAATAATCTTCCACCACCGGCTCACCTGCAAGCTCCAGGGGTAACCTGGGTGAGTACGAACGTACTCGCAAGACTTATCCGTGCTTGATTAAATGTCCTACTCATACTAGTACAACATTAATTAAACATGAATGCTTCTCAGAGTAACAATATACAACTTAAGAACATAACATTAATAAGGTGAAGTAAGACGAACTAAGTACCAACTAACTCATAACACAACACATCACACCCATGTGTACCACCAAATCAAACCATCAACTCCAATTCCATCGGGGCATCCCGTGTATCCAATCCAATTCAATCCATTAAACATTATCCGATCCGATTAGGGCAGCCCCTAAGTAAAATCCAAACTGATCCAATCCATACATGAGTTAATAATTCCAATTCGATCCAATCCTCGCATATTCATTTTAAATCTCTCGAACTACTACCGACAACTCAACCCCTGCAGGCATAGTGAGTGCATAACAGTTTGGAGGTAGCGAGGCTCACAAAGTGCATGGAGGCTTACCCCAGCTATCCTCAGTGTTGGTTCTCGCTAGCGTTCACGTGTGATAAGGGATGGTGACACTCTGGAAATAGGGTTGGTATGGCGACAAAACCTTCATACACCTGGGTCGCCGTCATGCATCAATTCACACCAACCGTACCCATCGCGCACGCCCTCGGCTCTCCCAACTCACTTAACAATTTAGTTGAAGAGCTATAAGGTGTTCTCGACGTAAGACACATCCTACACATGCTAGTGTACGCAACTTGCAACGATTCAACGATAACAATCAGACACATAGCACATATAAAAGGGCATACACAAGGGTATGGAAAGTAAAGATGCAACAAGCTCTGCTTGCCTGATTCTGGTTGTTCCTGGTCTTGCGAGGGGTCGTAAGCCTGGTGGTCTTCCTCTTCAGATTCTTTTATAAGCAATACGAAGAACCGGAAAAGAAACGATAAGGAAATATTAAGATTCAGCATGTATGCATGATCTTTAGGTAGAATATGCATGTCACGGCGATGCTTGGATGACTAGGGTTTCGTTACGACAAGGTATATACAACTAAGCAGTTGATGTTATCCTAATGCCTGGCGCATGCATGTATGTAATGTTAACCTTTATGTTGAGTTAGGGTTAGGTATTTACTACTAGAACACATGGTGCTAGGTTATCTTGTCGAGGCTACGGGGAACACTGATTATGCATGCATGACAGGTTAAGGGGTCTCGATGAATTAGGGTTAATAGTATTGATGACAAGGCATGGCAATGTGCTGGTTAGGTTAGTATAACACCTGTAGTACAAGTCATGGGTTCAATGCAATTATGGTTATAATTGTCGAGTTAGGGTTTACGTGGTACGACGATAAAAGGCTAATCAACTCGAAGTCTATCGTGCATGTAGCCTTACTGGAGTTTCAGTGGTCCCATGTCGTAGGATATCTCGCGAGGATTCCAGAAATGTAAAGATCGTCGAAATCGGAGCTAGGGTGAAGATTCTAGGGTTAACGGGCTCTCGGACGTAGCAAACTTCCACCCTAAATATCACCCTGTGCATGTAACCAAAATAAATTTTTGATTCAGCCATCTTGTAGAGTTTTTCATGAGGTTTCCAAATATATAAAAATATTTCAATTTGGAGTTGTGGTTTAAAAGTTATGGTCATTTGAATTTTGGTGCAAAATCTGCCTTAACAAACCCTAACCCTAATTGCTAGAGCTACCCGAGACTACCCCCTTCTCTCTCTGCTGCGCACATGCCACGGCTAAATCTACCCGAGAACGCACCCCAAACCTCACCCTCATAAACCGTACCGACAGACCAGTGGGCCCCCGAGGTCAGTGGCTCGGGAGCTTGAGGCCCAATCAGACAGCGCCACGCGCCCCTCTCTCTCTTTCCCTCTCCATCTCTCTCTTTCTTCACTCGGGGCCGGCCGGAGAAAGCACTCGGGCGGCGGAGGGCTCGCCGGAGCATCACCGGAGGTGGCTCCAGGGCCCGGTCGGGCTCGGGGAAGGTGGCAGAAGGTCGAGGAGCTCACCCCGGACCCGATTTGGTGCTCGGGGAGGACTGAGGAACACCGAGGAGGGCTGGCGACGGCGAGCGGCGGCGACAAGCTTCGGTCGTCGGTGCAGGAGGTGCTCCAGGCGTGGATCTGCAACGGGAAGTACACGGGGAGGTTAAGGGAGTGGAGAGAAATCTTGGGGTGAAGAAAATGGGAGAGGAGGACCACTGGACTGAGGGGAATCGCTCGTCGGAGTCTGGCCGGACTTGGAGGAGGCGACGATGTAATCGATGGAACCGGCACGGTTTCTCGAGGAGGAAGGGCGGAGGTGGTGCAGGGAGGTGCGGGAAAGCTTGGAAGGAAGACAATGGCGCTCCGGAGAGGCTACTGGAGGTGGGGTGGCTCACCGGAGAAGGCACCGGAGCTCGGGGAGAAGTGGTGGCGCGGGGAGAAGAGCACCGGGGCTAGGGTTCTGGGTGGAGGATGCGAGGAAGGGGAGAATGGGGGCTGTCGGGAGGGAGCTTTTAAGGGGCGGCGGCGACTCGGACAGGGGCTCCGGGGGTGGAGCACCGCCCACCATGGCCAGCGGCCGGCGGCGACGTGGAGGGAGGAACCCGACAGGCGGGCCCGGGGCGCGGCAGTGAGAGGGGAGGCGCCGACAGGCGGGGCCCGGTTGGCAGTGGGGGAGAGGGGAGCGCGCGCGGGATTGAGCGGGCCGAGGAGATGGGCCGCCCGAGGGAAAGGGGTTTCGGCCCAGGGGAGGATTAGGGTTTCATTTTATTTTTCTTTTTTATACATTCTAGTTTTATTCCCCATGACATTTTATGTACCAAATCAGCTCCAATTAACTTGAAATTTTTACAGGAGGTTCATAATATTATACTTGAGCTACTACAGGAGTTTGAATCATTTTGGGACTGATTTGACCTAGGTTCCTATTCAAATTCGATTTAGGGTTTGGATTCGGATTCGAGCTAGAATTGAGCCCTAGACATGTCCACAGTTTCTAGGAATTGGTCAGGGGCTAGGGGTATCCCCTTTTAGGCTATTCATGGAGTCTTAGAACATTTCCTCTACTAGAGTTTGCTTCATTCGTCGAAACCCTAATTCTAGCATATTTAGGATTTGGTGTTAGGGGCGAGGATTCACCGGAAGGTTCGATGACTTCAACCACCCTTATCGACGATATTGTTAATTGTGTTACTTCAAATAAATTGATTGGTGTTTGCAACAATTATCCACCGAGGATGAGATATTAACATATTCTATAAAGTATATTCATATTACATCTAAGTTTAATTGAGGTGGGGGTGAGGATGATGACATGTATGCATGGATGCAAATCAAAAACCTATCTATCGACTTTGGGTATTACACGGATGTATGTGGTCCAATGAGTATAGCTGCATGCGGTGGATTCCTCTACTTCATTACCTTCACGGATGATTTGAGTAGATATGGGTATATCTATTTGATGAGACATAAGTCTGAAACCTTTGAAAAGTTCAAAGAATTTCAGCATGAAGTAGAAAATCATCGTAACAAGAAAATCAAGTTTCTGCGATCAGATCGCGGAGGGGAGTATTTGAGTCACGAGTTTAGCGAACATCTGAAGAGCTGCGGAATTGTTCCACAGCTTACACCTCCCGGAACGCCACAGAGGAATGGAGTGTCCGAGAGACGTAATCGAACCTTGTTGGACATGGTAAGATCGATGATGTCATTAACTGAACTGCCATTGTCTATTTGGGGTTATGCTTTAGAGACTGCCGCTTTTACACTAAATAGAGCACCATCTAAATCCGTTGAAACGACACCATATGAGATATGGCATGGGAAGAAACCCAACTTGTCTTTTCTTAAAATTTGAGGATGCGATGCATATGTAAAGCGTTTACAACCAAATAAGCTCGATCCCAAATCGGATAAATGCTTCTTTGTTGGTTATCCCAAAGGAACTGTTGGGTATTCCTTCTATCACCGCACCGAAGGCAAAGTGTTTGTCGCAAAGAACGGTGTGTTTCTCGAGAAAGAGTTTCTTGCGAAAGGGGTGAGTGGGAGGATAGTGCAACTCGACGAGATTGGTGAATCTTCGTCATTAGGTCAAAGTGATGCAACGCCGGAAGTGGTTCCGGAGTTTCCCACAATGACTGATACGGAAGCCCCTACATGTGATGTAGAGACTTCAGTCGATCCAGCAGCTGAACCACGAAGGTCTGGTAGGATTCGCACGAAACCACAGTGGTTTTCGGACGAGGTATTGTTGTTAGACAACGATGAGCCTACGACCTATACGGAAGCAATGATGGGCCCTGACTCCGTTAAATGGCTAGACGCCATGAAATCCGAGATAGAATCCATGTACGAGAACCAAGTTTGGAGCTTGGTGGACCCTCCTGAAGGCGTGAGGCCTATCGAATGTAAATGGATCTATAAAAAGAAAACAGACGCGGATGGGAATGTATACATCTATAAAGCTCGACTTGTCGCAAAGGGTTTCCGACAAGTTCAAGGAGTTGACTACGACGAGACATTCTCTCCCGTAGCGATGCTTAAGTCTGTTCGGATTCTTCTAGCGATTGCTGCATATTTCGATTACGAGATATGGCAAATGGATGTCAAAACAGCGTTCCTGAATGGGAAGCTAACCGAGGACGTGTATATGATACAGCCCGAGGGTTTTGTCAATCCAAAGGATGCTGGAAAGGTATGCAAACTTCAGAGATCCATCTATGGACTGAAGCAAGCATCACGGAGTTGGAATCTTCGCTTTGATGAAGTGGTCAAAGGGTTTGGCTTCATCAGGAACTGCGAAGAGGCTTGTGTTTACAAGAAAGTAAGTGGAAGCGCAATAGCATTTCTAATACTCTATGTGGATGACATATTGTTGATTGGGAATGATGTATCTTTTCTTGACAATATTAAGACTTCGTTGAAAAATAGTTTTTCAATGAAAGATTTAGGCGAGGCAGCATACATATTAGGTATAAAGATCTATAGAGATAGATCAAAGCGCCTAATAGGGCTAAGCCAGAGTACATATATAGATAAAGTACTGAAGAGGTTCAGTATGGAAAACGCCAAGAAGGGGTTCTTGCCGATGTCGCATGGGAAAAGTTTGAGCAAGAATCAGTGTCCTTCGACAACTGATGAGCGAGAACGCATGAGTAAGATTCCATACGCATCCGCGATTGGGTCAATCATGTACGCCATGATATGTACACGACCAGATGTGTCCTATGCTCTAAGTGTTACGAGCAGATACCAGAGTGATCCAGGTCATGATCATTGGACAGCAGTGAAGAATATCCTAAAGTACCTGAAGAGGACTAAGGATATGTTTCTCGTATACGGTGGTGACGAAGAGCTCGTTGTAAAGGGTTACACCGACGCCAGCTTTGTCACAGATCCGGACGATTTTCGATCTCAATCAGGCTTAGTGTATACACTGAACGGTGGCGCAGTGAGCTGGAAGAGTTCCAAGCAGGACACTGTGGCGGATTCTACAACGGAGGCTGAGTATATCGCCGCTTCAGAAGCGACAAAGGAGGGCGTTTGGATTAAGAAGTTCGTCACCGAGCTTGGTGTGGTTCCGAGCGCGCTGGATCCTATGGAGCTCTATTGTGACAATAGTGGCGCCATAGCTCAGGCCAAGGAGCCAAGGTCCCACCAGAAGTCCAAACATATACAACGCCGATTCCACATCTGTCACGGCCCCGGAATCACATATGGTTAAGGGAAAGGATAATCGCCAAGGACCGAAGGATCCGTCAACTGGGTGGCACGGTACCTGCGCCGTACGCACCGCAGGAGAGGGATCCGACACTCGACCCACATACCATACGCGCCATACGTCGTATGTATCTATCACCGTGGGTCGAGCCGGCCGGAAGCGACTAAGCTTCCCAGAGCCACATACGATTCACAGATTCCGGTGAAGGTTCGGAGTCGTTCCCAATTCCACCAGGTGAAGCAAGGTCGAAGGAGCCCGGTGATTCTACCCACACCCTAACCTAGCTCGAAGCTAGTGGGTCACCCGAAGGCCCGGTAGAACCCACCCACACCCTGCCTGGCCGGCACTGCATCTCAGCCAGCGGGTCACTCAGTCGACACCTGCTCAACGGGGTGAAGAGAGGAACCACCTCAATCCTTCACGACATACCCATATACTTCAAATCATACACGCAATGTATATGGGCAGCCTGAATAACAACTTGATAGCACAACAAAACTCTAATTAACAGTAATACTACTAATCGTCCACCCGAGGGACTCATATGTTTACATCAGTCGGTGATAACCGAAGAAGTAAACCATTACATAAGATAAACGAACAACAGCGGAATAGTTTTGGCAAACCCTTAGCGGAACATCATCCGCTGATTCATACCCACAAAAGCTTTCCCAAAATGTCGAACACTACCGAGGAAACAGCAATATTAGGCATCGTCGAAATAGTCTTCGACCACCGGCTCACCTGCAAGCTCTAGGAATATCCTAGGTGAGTACAAACGTACTCGCAAGACTTAATCGTGCTTGATTAAATGTCCTACACATGGATATACTACAACAGAAGTAAACATGGATGCTTCTCAGAGTAACAATATACATAAAGCAGTAACATTGACCTCTAGATAACATCACAAGCTTTACCACCTAAAATCCGATAGACTCTTTCCCATATGCATCCAATCCATGACCATCATCTCAATCCATATCCATTCTATAACCATTTTATCTCTTGGACCGTTACCGACAACTCGATTCCTAAGGTGAGGTGGATGCCTCCTCCTTGAGATACGCGTCTCCAAGGGGATGGCCCGTCCATCAACACCAAAGCGTCGATTGCCGTAACGTCCTATCATAACTCATTACCATTCTCTCGGACCGTTACCGACAACTCGATTCCTAAGGTGAGGTGGATGCCTCCTCCTTGAGATACGCGTCTCCAAGGGGATGGCCCGTCCATCAACACCAAAGCGTCGATTGCCGCTAACGTCCTATCATCATTTATTCTCTCGGACCGTTACCGACACCCCGATTCCTAAGGTGAGGTGGACGCCTCACTCTCTTGAGGTAGCTAGCCTCCAAGAGGTAGGCCCATCCATCAACACCAAAGCGTCGGTTGCCGCTAACGTCCTCGCGTGGAAAGGGAAAAGTGCACGATGAAATCACCTCCGGTGGTATGGCGAATATCTCAATCTCACATCATCCTTCATTCCCCGGGTTCGCCTTCTTCCTTCTCGTTACAATACCACCTTATCCATCGTGCACCCACCCTCGGCTCTCCCATCTCACTTATTATCAAGGTTCCAGTTGATTAATCTTTTAGATTTAGACCATCACTGACACACAATAGATCATACTCCAACCAACCATCGACCCTGACTCAATCCAATCACATCCCTAGCATGCTAGTATTCAAACAATACGTGCGAGAATAAAGCATACAATCAGGGATATACGAACAATATTAAGAGTGCAATGCAACAAGCTCTGCTTGCCTTGGGTGCTAGGATCTAGCTCTTGCTCGATGTCGTAAGCCAAGTGGTCTTCCTCGTCACCTTCTGTTATGAGAATACGAGTACCGGAAAATAAACAATAAAGAGATGCATAAGGTCCAGCATGTATGCATGATATGTCATGCGAGATATGCAATACTAATGGTGACTTGAAGGTAAGTGAATACTTAAGTTGCCCAATTTTTACTCGAGGGTTAGTAGTAATGGTATGAAAGCACTAATATGCATGCATGTCATTTTATGCGAGATTAAGATGGCTTAGGGTTAATAACGTCGATGTTAGGGCATGGTAAGGTACTGGTTATGTTGGTAGGTTATGAGTAACACAAATCGAGGGCTCGACGCAAATGAAGTTACAATGCTCGAACTAGGGCTTTACGACGAACGACGATAAGATGGGCTAATAATTTGTCTCCTACGAGGTGATACTATGCATGTCACCCTACTGAGGTTCTAGTTGCTTCATGTCGTAGGAAACTTCGCAAGGATTCCAGAAAGGTCTAGCTTGTCGGAATCGGAGCTACGGATGAAGTTCTAGGGCTAACGGAACCTCGGAAGTGGCAATTCTTCTACTCTAAATAACTCCCTGTGCATGTAATCAAATTAAGATTTTAATTCAGCCAAAGTGTAGAGTTTTTCATAAGCTTTCCAGAAATATAAAATTTGTCAAATTTGGAGCTGTGGTTTGAAAGTTATGAATTTTCCAAGTTTAATACAAATTCTGCCTCTAAACAATTCAAACCTTAATCGCAACGGCCACCCGAACCCTACCCCGCAGCTAACCCTAAATCTCTCGCGCACTCAACCAAACGCACCCGGGATCCGCATCACATGACCCCACACCCGCTGACCAGCGGGCCCTAACCGAGCACCCGTGGCCCAATAAAAAGGGGCCACGCGGTCTCCTCTCTCCCTCTCACCTCTCCCTCTCTCTCTCCTTACTGGACCGAGCCGGCGGCGGTTCTGGACGGCGGCGCATGGCCGGCATGCTCGCCGGAGCAAGCTCCCGAACGCAATCGAGCTTGGGGAATGGGGCAAAAGGGGCAGCGGCTCACTCTAGGGCTGATGCCGAGGTGCGGGAAGGCTGGGGGAGGCCGGAAGATGGGCTGCGACGGGGAGCAGTGGCGGAGGTGCTCCGGTGACCGGCGACGAGGAGCTCCGAGGTGGGATCTGCAAAGAGGAGAAGCGGGATGAGTTGGGAATGGAAGGGACGAGCTCATGAAGGGAAGAATGGAGGCGGGGGAGCACTGGAACGGCTGAACGCGCTCGTCGGAGGAGGCGCCGGAGTTGGAGACGACAACCGCGGCAGGGGAGATTTCTGCGTGGTCCTGGAAAATGGAGGAGGGGGAAAGGATCAGTGGAGGATGGGGAGCTTGGCAGTGGGGAGCAATGGGCAAGGGGCTCACCGGAGCGGCGAGAATTCCTCACCGGAGCTGCTGACCGGCGTCGGGGGAGAAAGGATTGGCTCCGGGAGGCGCTAGGGTTTTGGAGGAGGGGCTGCTGGGTTCGGACAGGGGAGCGGGGCGCTGTCGGGACGGCCTTTTAATGGGCAGCGCGGTCGGGAGCGGGTTGGTCGGAGCGGAGGTGCCGCCCCGCTCGGCCATTGGTCGCCGGAGGCGTGGCGGGCGCGGCCTGGCAGGCGGGCCCGGGCGACAGGGGAGCGGGAGGGGGAAGGCGCAGACGGCTCGGGGCGCCACCGAAGGGGAGAAGGCGGGAAATGGAGGGGGCGCGGGCGAAGTTGGGCCGGCCGGGGTGGCCCAGTAGGCCACGGCCTGCGCCCGTTTTCTTTTTATTTTTCCCTTTTTTTTTCTTTTTCTTTAACACCAGATCACTTCCCTCGTTATTTTATGTGAAATTTCTTGTCTCCAAACTTTCTCAAATTTTGACAGGCCTTCTAGAATTATTTAGGGACCTGCTGTGCAAATTTGAACCAGTTTGGAGGTCATTTGGAATGGGGTCCAGTTCAAATCCTAACTTTTGACCTAACTCGACGCTTTTGAACTGCGACTAGGGTTTAGGTTTCCCCAAAAATTATGAAACTTGGCATGGGTCCTATATTTCACTATTCTAGCTTATTTCCAAAGTTTGACAAATTTTCATGCTCATTTACTTGTCCATTCTCTCAACCCTAGTTTCTGCGGCACTATTAGGGTTTCCTCTCGGAGGGGTATATCCGAGCTATGATTGTATGTGGTCTTTTGGAGAAACCTTTGGGAAGGAGGAAAGGGTATGGTATAGAGGGAGAAGACTTTTTGGGAGGGGACTCATCGCACGGGGATTCACTGGCCCCACCCCCTTGCTTACGTTATTGTCGAAGTCCGATACTTCAAATAAGTTTGATTGGTGTTAATTTCCACAAATTGAGTTTTCAAGGATGAGATATGCACATATTCTATATTTTAGAGTTTGATATACAACTAAGGTTCGCGAGGTGTGGTGATGAGGATGCCATGTATGCATGAATGCAGGGCAAAACCCTAATCGATACATTTAGGTGTTTACAAGGTGTTTCGGGTATTACAAAACCTACCCCCCTTAAAAAGATCTCGACCCGAGATCTCTAACGATCGACAAACAAGTCAGGGAATTCTGTCCTAAGCCAGTCTTCACGTTCCCACGTAGCTTCATCTTCAGTGTGGTTACTCCACTGGATCTTGAGGAACTTGATGGCACGGCTTCGGGTCTTGCGCTCTTTTTCATCGAGGATATACACTGGATGTTCTCGATAAGAGAGGTCTTCATGTAACACTTCCATCTTGGGGTTGATCTTTGTTTCGGGGATGCGATGACACGCCTTTAGTTGGGACACATGAAAGACATTGTGCACTTGGGACAACTCTGGGGGTAACTCCAACTGATATGCAACGGTTCCTCGCTTGGCTAAGACTTGATATGGCCCAATGTAGCGAGGAGCCAACTTTCCTTTCATTCCAAAACGGTGGACTCCTTTGAATGGAGTGACCTTAAGATATACACTGTCTCCAACCTGAAAGGTAACTTCTCGACGGTGTGGATCGGCGTAGCTCTTTTGTCTCGACTGTGCTTCACGAAGACGTTGTCGGACGTGGTGAACTAGCTCTTCCGCTTCTTCAATTGCGTTTGGTCCAAAGAATTGCCTCTCACCAGTTTCTGACCAGTTCAGTGGGGTTCTGCACTTTCTTCCGTAAAGTACCTCGAACGGAGCCATTCCGAGGCTAGTCTGATAACTATTGTTATAAGCAAACTCCGCATAAGGTAAGTAGTCTTCCCAATTGGAACCAGCGGTGAGAGCACAGGACCTTAACATGTCTTCCAAAATCTGGTTGGTTCGCTCAACCTGACCTCCAGTCTGAGGATGAAAGGCGGTGCTGAAGGATAGAGAGGTTCCTAAGGCTTCATGTAAGCATTTCCAAAATCGGCTGGTGAATTGGGTACCTCGATCCGAGGTGATCCTGATGGGAACACCGTGAAGACAGACAATCCGGGCAATATATAACTTTGCTAACTGAGCGACATTGTGGGTGGTCTTCACAGGAATGAAGTGGGCGACCTTGGAAAGGCGATCCACAATAACCCATATCGCATCGTTGCCCTTGGGGGTTCTAGGTAGTCCAACCACAAAATCCATGCTGATCTCTTCCCATTTCCACTCAGGAACGGGGAGTGGTTGAAGTAGTCCTGCAGGTCTCTGGTGCTCGGCCTTTACACGACGACATACGTCGCACTCAGCGACATAGCGAGCAATCTCTCTTTTCATTCGGGTCCACCAGAATCGCTGACGGAGATCTTGATACATCTTTGTGCTGCCGGGGTGAATAGTCAGTGGAGAATTGTGGGCTTCATTAAGGATCTGATCTTTTAACTTCTGGTCCTTGGGTACCACGAGCCGTTTTCCAAACCATAGCACTCCATGCTCATCTTCGGTAAAACAGGTGGTGGTACCATCCTTTATCTTTTCTCTGATTCTCTGCATTCCAACGTCCTGAGCTTGGGCAGCCCTAATTTGGTCTCCTAGAGAGGGTTTTAACTCGAGGGTGGCGAGGGATCCTTGCTCAACCATCTCCAAGTTGAGCCGCTGAAATTCCTCGTGAAGCGGGGGTTGCTGCTCCATAATCATGGTGTTGTCACAATAAGCTCTCCGACTAAGTGCATCAGCAACAACGTTAGCCTTGCCAGGGGTGTAATTCAGACCTAAATCATAATCCTTGATCAGCTCAAGCCATCTTCTTTGGCGGAGGTTTAGATCTGGTTGGGTGAACAAGTACTTCAAGCTTTTATGGTCCGAATAAATCTCGCAACGATTACCGATGAGGTAATGTCGCCAGATCTTCAGGGCATGCACTACGGCTGCCAATTCCAGGTCATGGGTTGGGTAATTGACTTCATGCGGACGCAACTGTCGTGAGGCATATGCGACAACTTGGCCTTCTTGCATGAGGACACATCCCAAACCATTTCGGGAGGCGTCGCAGTAAACCTCAAAGTCCTTGTGAACGTCAGGAAGGATAAGCACCGGGGCTGAAGTCAGCTTCTCTTTGAGTTTTTGGAAACTCGCTTCACATTTGTCAGACCAAACAAACTTAGTATCCTTTTTCAATAACTCTGTCATGGGCTTGGCTATAGAGGAGAATCCCTCAATAAACCGACGATAATAGCCTGCTAATCCAAGGAAGCTACGAATCTGAGTAACTGATCTAGGTGACTTCCAATCCTGGACGGCTTGCACTTTGCTGGGGTCTACGGCAACACCTTCGGCTGAAAGAACGTGGCCCAAGAATTCCACTTGGTATTTCCAAAACTCACACTTCGAAAACTTCGCATAGAGGCGATGTTCACGAAGCTTGTCCAATGTCATTCTTAAGTGGTCTTCATGTTCTGCTTCAGATTTGGAGTAGATAAGGATGTCATCAATAAAGACGACGACGAATCGATCAAGGTACTCCATAAATACGGAATTCATGAGCTGCATGAAGGTGGACGGAGCATTGGTCAATCCGAAGGACATGACTGTATACTCGTATGATCCATAGCGAGTAGTGAAGGCCGTTTTTGGGATGTCTTCAGATCTGATTTTTATTTGGTGGTAGCCCAGGCGAAGGTCAATTTTGGAGAAGACACAAGCTCCGGTCAATTGATCAAATAGATCATCAATCCGAGGAAGCGGGTACTTGTTCTTCACCGTGAGTTCGTTTAACGGGCGGTAGTCAACCACCATTCGTAAACTTGAGTCCTTCTTCTTCACGAACATCGCGGGGCATCCCCAGGGTGAAGAACTGGGTCTGATAAATCCTTTGCTCTCAAGCTCCTGGAGCTGCTTCTTCATCTCTAATAATTCATTTGGGGGTATCCGGTAGGGACGCTTTGAGACAGGAGCTGTACCGGGCGGGAGGTCAATGACGAACTCCACGGCACGGTCAGGAGGCATTCCCGGCAATTCCTCAGGGAAAACATCGGGATACTCACAAACTACCGGAACTAGCTCAATATCCTGGTCTTGGGTGCCAACCATGGTAAACAAATGTCCGGAGGAGGAGGAGGATGACACAAAGGTAACTGTTTTGCCCGAATCAGCTACCAGTGAGACAGACCTTTCGGCACAGTCAATCTTGGCGTTATGCTTGGTTAACCAATCCATTCCTAAAATCACATCCAACCCTTTTGACTTTAATACCACCACATTGGCTAAGAAGGTCTCTCCACCAATTTCTACCTTAACATCTTTGCAAACCAGTTCGGTCTTTATCTCCGAAGCAGGGGTTGCAATAAGGAGCGGAGGATGCAAAGTTGATGAAGGAATATGATGCTCATGTGCAAATGTACTGGAGATAAAGGAATGCGATGCTCCGGAATCGAAAAGTACGGTCGCAGGAGTTGAGTTTACTGAAAGCGTACCCAGCACAACTTCTGGCACGTCCTGAGCATCTTCGGCGGTGACATGGTTGACTCTGCCACGGCCGGGGGCTTGGGGCTTATTGGGGACTGGCCTCCTGGCTTGAGGATTCCCTTTGGTCTGACCCTGCTGCACATTTGGGGCATTGGCGGCCCCGACACGAGGGTATGAACAGGCGTTCGCAAAGTGTCCCATGTGTCCACAGTTATAGCACTTCACTCTGCTCATGTCAAACGTGGACCTCTGCTGCTGGCCTCCCTGAGGCCGAGGCTGAACTCTCCATGGTTGAGGCTGAGGAGCATATCCTTGAGCATATCCTTGAGGTCTTGGTGGGTAAGGCGTTGCTGGGCGGGGTGGCTGTGGCTGCCACACCCGCGGCCTTTGGGAACTGCTTGCGACTGATTTCTGTGCCTCTCGTTCACGCTTGCGAGACTGATCAAATGCTAGCTCTTTTGCTTCAATTTGGATGGACTTATCTACCAGGTGCTGAAAGTTCTGAACGTCCACAGTAACGAGTCTGTTTTGCATCCCTTCATTCAGTTTCTCCGTGAAACTGTCCACCTTCTCCTGATCAGTGGATACCTCACGGGGTGCATACCGGGCGAGGTGATTAAACTCCCTGAGAAACTGCATAACAGGCTTCCGACCCTGACGGAGCTGACGGAATTCCTGTTTCTTCAGTGCCATGATCCCAGAGGGGATATGGAATTCACGGAAACCGGCCCGGAATTCAGCCCATGTGACTACATGGCCGGCGGCCTGCATGGCCTTGAAGTTCTGCCACCACTCCGCGGCAGCGCCAACCAGGTAGTGAGAAGCGAATTTAACCTTGTTCGCATCGGTGCACTCCGCCAGTTCGAGTTTACTTTCAATCTGCTGGATCCAGCTATCAGCTTCCAAAGGATCATCGGTTTGGCTGAAGGTTGGAGGCTGGGTCCGTTGAAAGTCAGCTAGGCCACCATGAGCGTGTCCACCACCGGCGCCTTGATTGCGCGCCAGCTGCTCGAGGATCCTGTTCTGAGTCCTGAGCAGGTCCGCGACACTTGGCTCCCGGGGAGGAGGTGGCATTTCCTCCTCATTGTTCTCACGACGGCCACGAGCAGCTCCACGTGTTCCGGAGGCCATTCTGTTGCAACCAAAAGGCAACAGAGTTAGTCGGCAACACATGGGTGGTGAGGTATTTATGAACATGTCCTGTCGTTTCATACATATCTTCACGAGAAAACACAGTACAAAACGACAATAAGAGCGATGGACGACAACACAGGAATGTATTAATACGTCCGACATGGTTCATACATGGGGCCACGGTTTAGGTCACCTTACGGCGAACTAAACGTTACAAAATGCCCAAAACTTGCAGCTCCAAATACCCAATTACATGCCTCCAAAAGATGTCTTAAACCTAGGGTTTGGTCCAACTTACATTACAAAATGAGACCTTCATCTTACACTAAAATCCGAACACTTTCCTAAGGACTAGAGGGGCTTCTTCATGGGGACGACAGGTCTCGTAAGCCTCCATTGCTATTCTCCACGCGTCATCTTACTCATCCTCGGACTGGGTGTCGCTGGAGATGTACCACACACGCTCTTCCGGATCTTCTTCCTCTTCTTCTTCAACGGCGGGTGGTACAATTCCCTGAGTAGGGGCTGAAGCGGATGGTGCTGGTTTTGGGGTGAAGAGTCGGAGATACTGTCGAGATGTCATTCTCTTACGCGGCTTAGCTCCAGAACTCTGGGGCTGGTTGGTCTCCTGTGTCGGGACATACGGGCTCTCTCCACATGACGACTCGTCTCCATTAGCGACCCGCCACTTGCGGCGCAACTCAGCCCGGAGCTTACGGTTAGCTCTCGTCACCCTTTCTAAATTCTGAGTGGCCTCCTTGTAGTCCCAATATAAACCATCATACATTATCTCCGCAGAGACAATGTGATGAGCAGTCTCTGTTTCAGTCTCCTCTTCTTCTTCATCACTTGGCACGGGTACCATAATGCTGTTGCCTCCATCACTAACCTGAGGGATGAGGCGGAATGGGGAGACAAAGAAGATGTCGTCGTAGTGGTGGCGGATGAAAAGGACTGCCTTCCTTGCAGCTTCAAGTTCAGCATTCTTATCACTACCCCTGGCTGCCCTGAAAGTCCGATCCAACTCGGGGGTTCTTACTGTCACCCATCCAACCCAAAACTGTATCTTTCCTTGAACCTCATGGGTCTTGGCATGGAAGGTGGGGAGGTCTTCCTGAGGTACTCCAAGATATTCCAACATCCTCCATAACAAGGTAGCCCATCCTCCTAGCTCACTTGGGTCGGCCACAATGTTGTGCACCATCTTCGGAAGGCTTTAAGATATGGGTTCAATCCACCCCCCCCCTTAAAAAGGGCTCGACGTCCTCGTCGGGCTTATAGGAATGCTGTCTGTTAGGAAGGAATTTGTTAGGGTTAGGCACAGCATAAACAAATGCAGTGGAGAAGAAATTTCAGAACTAAGAATGGTGAGGTTAAGGAATAAAAGAATTCTACTTAGCAGTTTTCAACATAAGGTTTAACTTTTTGAAATAATTTTCTCGACAATGGCGAGCCCTAACTAACGACCACCTGCAATTGGCTTCCTACGGTCAGTTCGGCTCTGATACCAAGCTGTCACGGCCCCGGAATCACATATGGTTAAGGGAAAGGATAATCGCCAAGGACCGAAGGATCCGTCAACTGGGTGGCACGGTACCTGCGCCGTACGCACCGCAGGAGAGGGATCCGACACTCGACCCACATACCATACGCGCCATACGTCGTATGTATCTATCACCGTGGGTCGAGCCGGCCGGAAGCGACTAAGCTTCCCAGAGCCACATACGATTCACAGATTCCGGTGAAGGTTCGGAGTCGTTCCCAATTCCACCAGGTGAAGCAAGGTCGAAGGAGCCCGGTGATTCTACCCACACCCTAACCTAGCTCGAAGCTAGTGGGTCACCCGAAGGCCCGGTAGAACCCACCCACACCCTGCCTGGCCGGCACTGCATCTCAGCCAGCGGGTCACTCAGTCGACACCTGCTCAACGGGGTGAAGAGAGGAACCACCTCAATCCTTCACGACATACCCATATACTTCAAATCATACACGCAATGTATATGGGCAGCCTGAATAACAACTTGATAGCACAACAAAACTCTAATTAACAGTAATACTACTAATCGTCCACCCGAGGGACTCATATGTTTACATCAGTCGGTGATAACCGAAGAAGTAAACCATTACATAAGATAAACGAACAACAGCGGAATAGTTTTGGCAAACCCTTAGCGGAACATCATCCGCTGATTCATACCCACAAAAGCTTTCCCAAAATGTCGAACACTACCGAGGAAACAGCAATATTAGGCATCGTCGAAATAGTCTTCGACCACCGGCTCACCTGCAAGCTCTAGGAATATCCTAGGTGAGTACAAACGTACTCGCAAGACTTAATCGTGCTTGATTAAATGTCCTACACATGGATATACTACAACAGAAGTAAACATGGATGCTTCTCAGAGTAACAATATACATAAAGCAGTAACATTGACCTCTAGATAACATCACAAGCTTTACCACCTAAAATCCGATAGACTCTTTCCCATATGCATCCAATCCATGACCATCATCTCAATCCATATCCATTCTATAACCATTTTATCTCTTGGACCGTTACCGACAACTCGATTCCTAAGGTGAGGTGGATGCCTCCTCCTTGAGATACGCGTCTCCAAGGGGATGGCCCGTCCATCAACACCAAAGCGTCGATTGCCGTAACGTCCTATCATAACTCATTACCATTCTCTCGGACCGTTACCGACAACTCGATTCCTAAGGTGAGGTGGATGCCTCCTCCTTGAGATACGCGTCTCCAAGGGGATGGCCCGTCCATCAACACCAAAGCGTCGATTGCCGCTAACGTCCTATCATCATTTATTCTCTCGGACCGTTACCGACACCCCGATTCCTAAGGTGAGGTGGACGCCTCACTCTCTTGAGGTAGCTAGCCTCCAAGAGGTAGGCCCATCCATCAACACCAAAGCGTCGGTTGCCGCTAACGTCCTCGCGTGGAAAGGGAAAAGTGCACGATGAAATCACCTCCGGTGGTATGGCGAATATCTCAATCTCACATCATCCTTCATTCCCCGGGTTCGCCTTCTTCCTTCTCGTTACAATACCACCTTATCCATCGTGCACCCACCCTCGGCTCTCCCATCTCACTTATTATCAAGGTTCCAGTTGATTAATCTTTTAGATTTAGACCATCACTGACACACAATAGATCATACTCCAACCAACCATCGACCCTGACTCAATCCAATCACATCCCTAGTATGCTAGTATTCAAACAATACGTGCGAGAATAAAGCATACAATCAGGGATATACGAACAATATTAAGAGTGCAATGCAACAAGCTCTGCTTGCCTTGGGTGCTAGGATCTAGCTCTTGCTCGATGTCGTAAGCCAAGTGGTCTTCCTCGTCACCTTCTGTTATGAGAATACGAGTACCGGAAAATAAACAATAAAGAGATGCATAAGGTCCAGCATGTATGCATGATATGTCATGCGAGATATGCAATACTAATGGTGACTTGAAGGTAAGTGAATACTTAAGTTGCCCAATTTTTACTCGAGGGTTAGTAGTAATGGTATGAAAGCACTAATATGCATGCATGTCATTTTATGCGAGATTAAGATGGCTTAGGGTTAATAACGTCGATGTCGGGGCTCGACAAGGTGCTGGTTAGGTTCTTATAACCTAAGGATTACAAGTTATGGTTTTAGAGCAAATATGGTTACACTGTCGAATTAGGGTTTTACGACGAACGACGATAATAGGGGCTAATAACTGTCATTCTACGAGGTGGTACTATGCATGTCACCCTACTGATATTCTAGTTGCTTCATGTCGTAGTACACTTCGCAAGGATTCCAGAACTACAAAATTCATTGAAATCGGAGTTACGGTCGCGAACTTAGGGTTAACGGAGCCTCGGACTGACCTAACTTCTACCCTAAATAATATGCTGTGCATGTAACCAAAATTACGTTTTTGATTCAGCCATATTATCGGATTCCAAGAGCTTTCCAGAAATATAAAATTTGTCAAATTTGGAGCTGTGGTTTGAAAGTTATGAATTTTCCAAGTTTAATACAAATTCTGCCTCTAAACAATTCAAACCTTAATCGCAACGGCCACCCGAACCCTACCCCGCAGCTAACCCTAAATCTCTCGCGCACTCAACCAAACGCACCCGGGATCCGCATCACATGACCCCACACCCGCTGACCAGCGGGCCCTAACCGAGCACCCGTGGCCCAATAAAAAGGGGCCACGCGGTCTCCTCTCTCCCTCTCACCTCTCCCTCTCTCTCTCCTTACTGGACCGAGCCGGCGGCGGTTCTGGACGGCGGCGCATGGCCGGCATGCTCGCCGGAGCAAGCTCCCGAACGCAATCGAGCTTGGGGAATGGGGCAAAAGGGGCAGCGGCTCACTCTAGGGCTGATGCCGAGGTGCGGGAAGGCTAGGGGGAGGCCGGAAGATGGGCTGCGACGGGGAGCAGTGGCGGAGGTGCTCCGGTGACCGGCGACGAGGAGCTCCGAGGTGGGATCTGCAAAGAGGAGAAGCGGGATGAGTTGGGAATGGAAGGGACGAGCTCATGAAGGGAAGAATGGAGGCGGGGGAGCACTGGAACGGCTGAACGCGCTCGTCGGAGGAGGCGCCGGAGTTGGAGACGACAACCGCGGCAGGGGAGATTTCTGCGTGGTCCTGGAAAATGGAGGAGGGGGAAAGGATCAGTGGAGGATGGGGAGCTTGGCAGTGGGGAGCAATGGGCAAGGGGCTCACCGGAGCGGCGAGAATTCCTCACCGGAGCTGCTGACCGGCGTCGGGGGAGAAAGGATTGGCTCCGGGAGGCGCTAGGGTTTTGGAGGAGGGGCTGCTGGGTTCGGACAGGGGAGCGGGGCGCTGTCGGGACGGCCTTTTAATGGGCAGCGCGGTTGGGAGCGGGTTGGTCGGAGCGGAGGTGCCGCCCCGCTCGGCCATTGGTCGCCGGAGGCGTGGCGGGCGCGGCCTGGCAGGCGGGCCCGGGCGACAGGGGAGCGGGAGGGGGAAGGCGCAGACGGCTCGGGGCGCCACTGAGGGGAGAAGGCGGGAAATGGAGGGGGCGCGGGCGAAGTTGGGCCGGCCGGGGTGGCCCAGTAGGCCACGGCCTGCGCCCGTTTTCTTTTTATTTTTCCCTTTTTTTTTCTTTTTCTTTAACACCAGATCACTTCCCTCGTTATTTTATGTGTGAAACTTGCTCCAAACTTTCTGAAATTTTTACCAGAGCCTTCTAAAATTATTTAGGACCTACTGTGCAAATTTAAACCAGTTTGGAGTTCATTTGAATGGGGATCTAGTTCAAATCCCAATTTTGACCTAATCGATGATTTGAACTACGACTAGGGTTTAGGTTTCTCCAAAAATTATGAAACTTGGCATGGGTCCTATATTTCACTATTCTAGCTTATTTCCAAAATTTTACAAACTTTCATGCTCATTTACTGGTCCATTTTCTTAACCCTAGTTTCTGCGGCACTTTTAGGGTTTCCTCTCGGAGGGTATATTCAAGCTACGATTTCATGTGGCATTGGGGTAACCTTAAGAGAGAAAAGAGTATGGTATTGAGGGAGAAGACTATTAGGGGGACTCATCGGAGGAATTCACTGGCCCCACCCCCTTGATTACGTTATTGTCGAAGTCCGATACTTCAAATAAGTTTATTGGTGTTAATTTCCACAAATTGAGTTTTCAAGGATGAGATATGCACATATTCTATATTATAAAGTTTGATATACAACTAAAGTTCGCGAGGTGTGGTGATGAGGATGCCATGTATGCATGAATGCAGGGCAAAACCCTAATCGATACATTTAGGTGTTTACAAGGTGTTTCGGGTATTACAACATCATTCGTGAATTGGTGGAGCGTGGAGACGTAAAGATATGCAAAATACACACGGATCTGAATGTGTCAGATCCGTTGACGAAGCCTCTACCACAAGCAAAGCATGAGCAACACCGGAATGCCATAGGTGTTAGGAGCTTAAGCATTGGCTAGATTATTGACTCTAGTACAAGTGGGAGACTGTTGGAAATATGCCCTAGAGGCAATAATAAAGTTGTTATTATTCTATTTTCATGTTCATGATTAAGTTTATGTTCTATGCTAAAATTGCATTGGTTCTTGAATATGAGATTCAGAGGAAAACCTAATTGCATGTGTGGAATAATAAACACCATTCAGATCCCTAGTCAGGCCTCTGGACTAGCTCATGTATTGTTGATGATCTTGTTTTCCTGATCATGGGCATTGTTAATGTAACAAGGATGCCGGCAATAATGGGAACACATTGTTAGGGTAACAATGGTGTTGGATAGACCCCTTATGAGATACTGCGAGATCACTTCGTCAATATGTTGTCAGTATCTTCTCATGATGTGTTAACGTTTACTTGCGTCCTTAGACCATGAGAATATCATAGACCCGGATACCGGATGGTTGCTTTGGGGTCATCAAACGTTACGCCGTAACTGGGTAATTATAAAGGTGACTTCCAGGTACACCAGAAAGTATATCGTGGTTCTAGATATGTCAAGACTGGGATTTGCCCATCCGGCGATGGAGAGATACACTCTGGGCCCACTCGGTATTACGGTGTCCAGCATCGCCTGGCCAGGTATTGTGACTAAAAGGTTAGTCACGGGGATACCGGAATACGGAAACGAGAAAAGAGTACAAACCGGTAACGAGGATAACTAGGTATGGTGATCAAGGAGTTGATCACAGGGATACCGTCAAAGTCTCGCCTCGGGTTGTGTAATGTATCGTGAGGCAAAAGGAATTGTATGCGACAATACAAGGTTTGCTCGATAAAGATCTTCGATGATATGTGGGAGTCGTTATGGGTGTCCAGATCCCGCTGACGATTATTGACCAGAAGGTATTCCGGACATGTCCACATATACTCGAACCTATAGGGTCACACGCTTAACGTTTTAGCGACATTTAGGAATGCTACGATTTATAGAGAACGAGAGAGAAGGGTTCCGAAAGTGTTTCGGATGATCTCGAAAGTGTTCCGGGAGGTCCCGGATGGTTCCGGTGATGTCCGGAAGTGTTCCGAAAAGTATTGGAAAGTTCTGGAAGGTTCTAGAAGGTTCTAGAAGGTTCTGGAAGGTTCTAGAAATTCTAGAAGGTTCTGGAAGGTTCTAGTGGAGTTGGACTCCAACTCCAACAGGGTGTCCCTGCTGGAGTAGGACTCCACCTGCCGAGGAAGAGCTGCCCCAACCCCTATAAATAGAGGGGCAGGGCACCTCAAAGGGTATCCCAAGCAGCCCCAGAGGCAGCCCTAGTCCCTTGGACTAAACCCTAGGCCGGCCATCTCTAGATTGGCCACAGCCTTCTTTTTCTCTCTCTTCTAGATTGGATCTAGTACAGCTGCCGGCGCGCTGCTGCTTCTCCTTCTCGTAGATCCCCGCTGTTCTTGTGTGCTGGTCCACACATTACCGCGGTGTCGCTGATCCGGTACGCGTGGATACCTCGGAGACGTCGTATACTTCGGCGTTTGATCGGGCGAACTATTCACGAGGAGATCGCTCTCGCGGCTGGGAGGTATAACCTAGCTGCGGGAGTCTGCGGACTTCATCGACATCGGTCAACTTCTCCGCTGCATTGACGTGATCGTCGAAGGTATGATATCGTTACCTACACCTCGATAGTGTTTCTTGGTTTGGTTCGTGCGCGGAAAAATTTTGTTTTTCGTAGCGCGTTCCCCAACATTGTTGTGATATCCAAGTGGTTATTGAGGCTGCCCATGCACCGTGCGTGGATGATATGAAGTGTATGGGTATGTCGTGAAGGGGTACGGTTGTTCCTCTTATTACTAGGTCGAGCAGGAATCGGTTGAGTGACCCGCTGGCTGAGATGCTGTGCCGGCCAGGCAGGGTGTGGGTGTATTCTACCGGGCTTTCGAGCGACCCACTAGCTTCCGAGCTAGGTTAGGGTGTGGGTAGAATCGCCGGGCTCCTTCGACCTTGCTTTGTCTGATAGCATGTGGGAACGACTCTAAACCTTCACCGGGTCAGGGAATTGTATGTGGTTCTGGGAAGTCTAGTCGCCTCCGGCCGGCTTGCGTTGGTCAGGTGTCGGATCACTCCACCTCGGTGGGTACGGCGCAGGTACCGTGCCACCAGGTCGACTGGTCCTTCGGCCCTTGGCAACCATTCGATCCCCTAATCATATGTGATTCCCGGGTCCGTGACAAAATCTTTCAAGGTCTACCTCATCCATAATAATTGAGCACAACAACTACCAGCAGCTATGTACTCAGCTTCTGCAGTGGAAAGGACTACTGAGTTTTGTTTCTTGGATGACCAGGACACCAAGGAGTGCCCTAGGAATTGACAAGTACCTGAGGTGCTTTTTCGGTGAACCTTACACCCTGCATAATCACTACCAGAATAGCCAACTAGCTCAAAATTTACACCTTTGGGGTACCACAAACGAAAGCCTGAAGTTTGAATTAAATATCTCAGAATCCTGCGTACTGCCATTCTGTAATAGTCCTTCGGGTTAGCTTGGAATCTAGCACACATGCATACACTCAACATAATATCTAGCCTAGATGCACATAAGTACAACAAAGAACCTATCATGGATCTAAATTCTTTCTGATCAATAAATTTTCCTTCAATGTTTAAGTCCAGATAACCATTAGTTTGCATGGGAGTGTGAATAGGCTTTGCATCCTTCATGCCAAACTTGGTGATGATGTCCTTGGTGAACTTTTCTTGTAAGATGAATGTCCCTTCCCTGAGTTGCTTGATTTGAAGTCCTAGGAAGTACTTGAGTTCTCCATCCAAAGACATCTCAAACCTCTTGGTCATCATCTTGCTAAACTCATCACTCATTGAATGATTAGTACTACCAAATATTATGTCATCGACATAAATTTGGCACACAAATAAGTCTTTTCCACTTTTCTTAGTGAATAGAGTTGTGTCTACTAATCCCATTATGAATCCATTTTTGATTAAAAATTCTTTCAATGTATCATACCATGCCCTAGGTGCTTGTTTTAGACCATAAAGTGCTTTGTGCAATTTGTAGACATGATGTGATTTCTTAGCATCTTGAAAACCAGGTGGCTGCTCAACATATACTAGTTCAGAAAGTTTACTATTTAGGAAGGCTGACTTCACATCAATTTGGTAGAGCTTGATGTTATGATGAGCAGCATATGCAAGTAGAATCCTGATGGCTTCAAGTCTTGCCACCGGAGCAAATGTTTCACCAAAGTCCAGACCTTTCACTTGAGTGAAGCCTTGAGCAACTAGTCTGGCTTTGTTTCTCACCACCAGTCCATTTGTGTCCACATCTATAGATTCTTCAACAACCTTTGCGGAGGTGTTAAAAACTCTATATGCATGGGAGTTAGTGGAATAACAAAGGAAAAACTCTATAGGCATATGGACTTGAGAATTCATGCTTGATTCCATGCTTATCCAGAAATGCCTCCACCTTAGAATTCTTGAACTCACTCCCATTGTCACTCCTGACCTTGACCAGATTTGCTTTCCACTCATTTTGCACTCTAACTATGAGACGATTGAATTTCTTGTAAACCTGTGTCTTTTCCTTCAAAAAGAACACCCAAATATAGCGAGAAAAATCATCTACAATGACAAAACCATATTTGTTACCTCCCAAGCTCTCATATGTAGTAGGACCAAATAGGTAAATGTGTATGAGCTCAAAAGGAGTGGTGGTGGTCATGATGTTCTTGGGATGATGGGCAGCTCCAACTTGTTTGCCGGCTTGACATGAACTACAGGATTTGTCCTTTTCAAACTTCACCTTCTCCAAGCCTATGACATAGTCATGCTTGCTCAGCTTGTTGAGAAGCTTCATCCCTGCATATCCTAACCGCCTGTGCCACAGCCAGCCGACACTGGACTTGGCCATGAGGCAACATGGAGCTGCGTAGGCTGTTCATTGAAATTAACAATATACAACTTTCCAGACTTGCATTCTTTGAACACTTGCGAATCATCAGATAGTGTAGAGGCTATAACCTCATTAGAAAAGAAAGTAACTTTCATACCTGTGTCACACAGCTGTGACACAGATATTAGACTATAGCCTATCTGATCCACAAGCATAACATTTAATAAGGAATGATGTTCAGATATGGCAACTTTACCAATGCTATTTAACTTTTTCTTGGAGTTATCTGCATAGATCTCATATTTGCTGGGCAGATTCTCATTGGTGATTTCTACAAACTCCTCTCTGCCTCCAGTCATATGTTGTGTACATCAACTGTCCACAATCCAATCAGTTCCACTGGAGACAGTGTCCTGCAAGTTTAATTATGTGACTAAACTAGTTTGGTTCCCTTAGTAACTTTGTCATATGCAGAAATTGCAGTGATAGGGTTGTAGGCAAGTTCTTAGATTTCACAGCCTTTACTATGGATGATATCATATGGATCCTCCTGGGCTGACTATCACCTACATCCTTAGGCAAAGGGGTTAGTGAACTGTGTGAGCTACCTATGACACCGGTGGTTCCATAGCTGTGTGGGATACCAGTGACACAGGCAACTGTGGTCTTTAGGACCCAGATGACACGTGACCACCTTTTCTGATGCCTGCAGCCAACATACTTGGGCACTATCTTGTCTTTCCTGTCCTTTTGCAGAACATAGAATGGGTTAGATGAAACATACATTCCTATTAAGCGGGGTGCTAATAGGCAGGTCAGCTCTCCACTAGCCAATCATTCCACTCAGCAGAAGGCTGCTCCCACCAAGAAGAGCAAGGGCAAGCACCCACCTCAACCTTCGACTCAAACTGTCCCAACAGTTCGAAAGGCTAGGCTTCATATTGAAAGGATCGTAGGTGCCGACTAGAGGGGAGGTGAATAGGAGGCTAACCAATTTTAAATAATTACTTCACTTTATCAAGATTAAGGCTTAACAGGTTGAAGGGTTGAGCTAGTTGTTAGACAGGTCAACTACTCAGGTAGTATTTGTTATGTAAATAACACACAGCTGTCACACAGGTGGCTAACACAGGTAAACAGAAAGCCCTAAACAGATGTATATGACAGATAGCTGTGTAACAGGTAACATGCACAGATATGTGATAAGCAATAAAGCAACTGTGACACAGTTAGATTAACACAGGCAATGAGAAAGGATTACAGCTAGAGTGTATATGACAGTGAATCACACAAGCATACAAATCAGAATAAGAACAAGCAAATACTGAATGTAAAGTACTCAGAGAGAAGGGATTTTTCACCGAAGTTCCCACTCTTTTCAGAGATGGTACGTCTTCGTTGGAAAGACTACTCCTAAGAGATCGCCAGCACTGAATCATGCTTGTTCTCTGAGTACCTGAGTTTTCATGTCTCTTTCTCTTGCTTGTGGAAGTCCTTTCACCTTGCAGCAGGTAGACCTCAAATCACCTTCACAAACTACTGTACCAGCCCACACAAGTTTGGGTGTCACAGCAACTCCTACACTCGTCTAGGAGTAGACACTCCAAGAAGGAATCTGCAACAACAACTCTTGGAGGAACCAGACTAAGACTTAGGAAGGTTTGCTTCTGTTCAGGAGAAAAGAGGTTTGCAATGGTCGAAATGGATTGCAGAGGTTTGGCAAAGGTTGAGGTCTGCGACCTCCCCTGGTCCTCTATATATAGAGTCCACAGGCACCTGACCGTTACACTCATGCCACGTAGGATTAAGTGGGTCACCGGTGACAGGCACCGGTGACACAGCTAATCACAAAGCACAACGGTAACCGACTCAGCCAGACCGACACCTGTGTCACCGGAGGCTGACACAGGTGAAATGCTAACTGATGTAGCCTCACTACTCAGTCCGGTCCTGGCACATTGCATGCCCTCAGCGCACACACTAACTCTGATGCCTACTTAGGAGAGAACCTCCAACAGTCTTCTGACTCGGCAGACAAACTATTGCAGTGTAGTTCCCTTAGCATTTACAAGCTCTCCCCTGGCATAGAGATGTACCTGAGTCATAGAGCGGTTGTTCACATGTGACACAGCTGTGCCACACAGGTAACTTTCGCTCTAGGGTTTTAGGAAGCTAGCACAGCAGTGTGCTAGCACAATCCCAGTTTCACACTTGTGCAAAACTATTGTTACAGTGCCACTGACCTCAAGGCATCAGTACCGCTGTCCAACACTCTGAGCATTGAGCAAAAGAATCTCTAAAAATCATTGCTACTTCATCCCTCTTGATAGTATAGGTGTTTCCTAAGGACTCAAGAAAACTAGCAAACCTAGGCTTTAGCTTCCACCAACTGTAGTCACGGCCCTTGATGTCTCAAGCCACCATCACCTTACTTGCAACTCCTTGCACAGCACCGGCTTCTTCATAGCTGTGGCACAGCTGCCTAGCGCAGCTATCTCCTTGTCCTGGAAACCACCTTGTACTTTTGGGTGGTCATCCTTTCCTGGATGAATCCTTTTTCTAGAACCTACTAATTCTGCTTACACTCATTGTAAACATTAGATTCCAGTTTAGGTTGCCATTAACCATCAAAATCATTTAGGGGTCTAGATGCTCTTTCACATATGGATCCCGAAGAGCCTAAAGCTGCCACTGCCATTACTCTTGCCCCGGTACGCCATCTTCCTCAGCAAGGCAAGGTCACTAGAGTTGCCATGGATTACAAATCCGATGGAAGGTCAACCCCTATGCCCATGCTCAAGATGAGACAGACACACATTTCTAGTCTCTTATCAAACAAGACTACCACGAGTCCATCATCATCTTCTGCAAGGACTCATTTATTCCTCAACCCATCATGGAATTCAATTACCTTCAGAGGCATGCTTGCTTTAGGCAAGCCATCAAGGCTTGTGAGGCACATGGCTTGATTCAACTTCCGAGTCTTTGACAAGACTTGAATGAATAGTTGGTGATGCAGTTTTATGTCATCGTCTTCATTGAGTGGCAGGGAAGAATGATGCACTAGATGACTCATGGAAAGCATTACTGAAGGATCAAGATGACAGCCTAGAGGAGGGTTAATAGACCACTATAAATTTTAATCAAATTATTTGCCTTAATAAGATAGTTGTGAAATTAAAGATTTTCTAATGCAATCTAGAGTGAGAAAATCCTAAATGATGCTAGGAAAAACAAGGATTAAAATAAATAAATAACAAGCTTGCGAGAGAGTAAAGAGAGCAGAACAAATAAACCAAAGGGAGACGAGACGTGATGATGTTGTTCCTGAAGTTCAAATCCTTCAGGGGATCCTATGTATTCATTGAGGGCCTCGATCATGCTTGAGCCAGGTCTTTTTCAACCATTTTCCTCCTGAGGTTGGACTTCGGATAGGAGAGGAGAATAGCTCTTAAAGTGTGCATGAGGGAAATGAGCCAAAAGTTTATTGGTGGATGGGGGAAGAAAGCACTAATAGCTTTCCTCAAAAACTAGCTGTTTATGCACAAAAAGCACACATCGAACATTCATATCCAACACCGGAACATTCGATGTCTCCAAAATTTTTGGAGAAGGGAAATCACATGAAATCATACTATTAGGGTTTCTACATTAAAAGACAAGAAATGAGAAAACGAGGTATGGATTAGGGTTTCGAGGTGTGGGCCCCATAGGTGACCTGTGGGCCCCTGGGGGGTGTATGGCAAGCTAGTTTGAGTGACCTGAGACCATGATTAGGTTTTAGGGTTTTCAGTTTTGTCAGGAGAAAGGCTAGGTTAGGGTTTGGTCAAATCATCGAGGGAGAAGGAAATTAGGGTTTTAGATAGGTGCAAGTATATACTTGCATATATGTTGCCCATTTTGTGAAAGATTTGAGTAGGGAGTTCATGACAATTATTTTAAGGTTATTCCACCTACATATATGCACATATACGCATGGCTCCATGTTTTGGCTATATAACATGAAATAATGCAGGGGAAATACAAGGTCAAAATGCAGATAATAAAAAAATACTAGGGTTTTTAATAAGGTCTAATGGCAAGTTTTTAAGTTATGCTAAAAACTCGGGTGTGACAAGTTGAGTCTATGGGTAGCTAGGGAGTTTCAAAACTTGTTTTTTTGTAAGGCTTTATAATGTCTTGTAAACTCTTAAGTGTGTGACATGGACGTTTTTGCTTATGCTCTCGACATGGATGCTTATGCTTATGCTCTCGACATGGATGCTTATGCTTATGCCTTAATCTCTCATATCTTCATATGCCATGCATTTTATGCCATGTTCACCTTGTCATGCACCATGCATGACCAAGGATCTTAAGATTTAGGGGGAGCTCTTCATACTCTAACCTCAACATATGTATTTGCATTCAACGCAAAATCTCAATAATGCAAATCTTTAGGGGAAAACTCATCCTACATCATAGGACCCAAAACAACACTCTCTTATCTAAAATTGAAATTTAATCGGGTTGTTATCAGTCCCAAAAAAGCGGGATATTGAAATTGCATCTTGGCCCGCTAAGTGAGTTTTTGGTGATTAATGATAAATGATTAAGAAACTAAAATGTGTGCATCAAGTGTGGTCAAGTTGTTAGTCCCATAAAGGAGTGTTTCTACCAGCACTAGTGACCACTAGAAAGTTCTAAAAGAAGAACGGTTTGAAGAAAAGAAGATGGAGGACATTTTCTAGCTTTTTTAGTGGTTTCATGGAATCACATTGAGTTTAGGACAAGCCGTACTATTAAGGGGACTAAACTCAAGAAGCTAGTGAGAGTGTCTTGCTTAATGCTCAACTAGGAACCAATTAAAAAAATCTAAAGGTACCTTAGGAAACTCTGTACACACTTTTCCAGCAAAATCGGAGTATCCGTGATTCAGTTTTGTGTGTGGAGTCAAGAGCCTTGGAGCCTTTGAACTGTCTGAATTTTTGGATGTCGGAACATCTGAGATTTTTCAAGAACCTCCAAGTTTCGGTTCTAGAATCACTTATGTCCTGAGTGCTCTAAAGTCAAAGCAACCGAAAGTTTTCCGGATGCTCTGAATCTCTGTTCTGGACTTCCTTTGAAATCTCGGAATATCCGAGTTTGCTTTCTGGACCCTCTGAGTTTTTGTTCTGGAATCACCCAGGTCCTGAGTGCTCTAAACTTAGAGCAACTAGAAGTTTTCCAGATGCTCTGAGTTCCTATTCTCGACTTGTCTTTGAAATCTCAGATTGTCCTAGTTTGTTTCTGGATGGAAACCTCCGAGTTCGTGTTATGTTGTACCTAATCCGAGGTCATTTAAAATATCAGAAGTCCTGAGTATAATGTCAGAACCTCCGGATATTTGTTCTAGAGATACCTTGTTAAGGGTATTCAAAATCCCGGAAGATTCGAATCCCATGTCGGAACCTCCGACATTCACATCTATTTGTTGTCTTTCAAAAGTTGGAACCTTCGAGTTTCTGTCGATTTTTCAAATACTTGTTTCTAGACATCAATATAGTCGTTAGTTTCAAAATGTCAGAACCTCTGAGTTCAAACTCAAAACTTCTGAGTTCTTCCACTTTTTACATAACAGGCACGAATAATACTTTGCAAGTTCTATTTCCTGCACTCCTAAGCCTCCTACCACAGTTCCTCAAGACAAAGCTCCATTATTTGTGAGGAAATCTTTCAGAGAGAGAGATTGAGAGTTAGTTGTGCACCAAGCAAGAGTTCATCTCCAAGCCAAATTGATTGAAGTCTGTTACTCTTGGAGATTAGCGTCTCCTAGATGGCTAGGAGTCATTGGGAGCCTTCAAGAAGAAGTGTGAAGCGCCCCATCAAGTTTGTGAGGGTTTGGAGCTCGCCTACCACAAGGTGAAAAGCTATCACAAGAGAAGGGAGACTTCGGAGACTTCGCATCGGCAAGCCTCTTGGGGAAAGAGCACGTTTTGGTGGCTTCGATGGTTGGATCAAGCTTCCTCAACAAGTTGTAGAGCCTCGCCAAAGGCATGAATTTTGGCAATAAATCTTTGTCTCCCATGTGATTGTGATCATTATCCCTTCATATTTTTTTTATTTTGAATATCTTGTTTACTAACATGCATAGGATTTGAATTGGTTACAATTTTTTATAATCTCCTATTCACCCCACTCTAGTCGATAGCCTTGATCCTTTCAACTCTTCAATATTAGTGTTCTTGAACTCGGTCCCGTTGTCACTTCTCACGTTCTTAATTTTCATTTTGAATTCATTTTGAGCCCTTCTCACATATTTCTTGAAGATTTTGCATGTCTCTCTCTTGTCATCCAAGAAAACACCCAAATATAGCGAGAAAAGTCATCAACAATAATGAACACATAGGAGTTACATCCTATGCTCACCTAGGTGACGATACCAAACAAGTCCATATGAAGTAGCTCAAGTGGCTTGGTTGTTGTCATGATGTTCTTGATGGGATGTGGTCCTCCCACTTGTTTACCAACTTAGCAAGCGCTACAAAGGCAATCTTTTATGAATGTCACATTTTTTACACCAAGTATGTGACCACCTTTGATAAGCTTGTCGAGGTTCTGAAAGGACCGAGATGCCGACTAGAGGGGGGTGAATAGTTGGCTTATAAAATTTCCCTCTTTTAATCTTTTGTTTAAGTTGTCAGATTAACTTCACAAGTTAATAGTGGACAGCTGTGATACTGGTGAGTGACACAGGTGGAAACTATGTGTAAATTAACACACAGCTGTCACACAGGTGGAAGACACCAGTGAAGAGTTAACCTAACACAGGTGCTCTACTTAGACTGCCAGTGACACAGGTGCTGACACAGGAGAATACAAGTGAATGAAGCAACTGTGTAACAGATGAACACACACAGGTATAAAGGTAATCTAGCACAGGTGAAAAGATAAACTTAGCAGATCAAGTCTAAGAGACACAAGCAAGCAGGGATAAACAGATATGCATGCAATACAAGGAAGTAAAGGAGACTCAGGGGTTTTTCACCGAAGTTCCCAACTCTTTGCAGAGAAGGTACGTCTCCGTTGGAGAGACCACTCCTAAGAGCTGGCCAGCACTAAAACATGCTTCTTCTCTGAATACCTGATCCTTCAGGACTCTTCCTTTTGCTTGTGGAGATCATTTTGCCTTGCAGCAGGTAGACCTCAGAACACCTTCACAAACTACTGGTTCAGCCCACACAAGCTTGGGTGATACCAGCAACTCCTACACCTGTCTAGGAGTAGACAAGCTCCAAGAGTAACAGATGATGCAGCAGCAATCTCTTGGAGGAACCTTTGCTCGTGCTCTAGCTCACAAACCAACTCTTGGAGTGGTTGGAGGCTTTGCAACGGTCGTATGTGAATCACTGATTTGAACAAGGTTGAGGACAGAGTCCTCCCCTGGTCCCCTATATATAGGGTCCACAGGCACTTGACCGTTACCCTGTTGCCACGTAGGATTAAGTGAGCCACCGGTGACACAGCTACACACAACGCCCAACTGTACCCGGCTCAGGCAGACCGACACCTGTGTCACCAGCGGCGCACATAGGTGAACCCTTAGCTGATAGCCGCACTACTCAGCCCGGTCCTGGCACATGACATGCCCTCAGCATACTTCAGACTCTAATACCTATAAAGAGAGAACCTCCGACAGACTTCTGACTCAGCAGACCGCCCATTGCAGTGCAGATACCTTAGCATTTTCAAGCTCTCCCCTGGTACAGAGATGTACCTGAGTCATAGAGCGAAAGACCACCTGTGACACAGCTGTGTCACACAGGTGCCTAAAGCTCTAGGGTTTTCACTGTTAGTACTGCAGAGCACTAATGCAAAACAGCCACATACTTTTGTGCAAAGCTATTGACACAGGGCAATTGGCCTCAAAGCACCAATCCCCTTGACCAACACTCTGAGCAATGAGCAAGGTTCCCTTAGACAACTGCTACTGTTTCATCCCTCTTGATAGTACGGGTGATTCCTATGGACTCAAAGAAACTAGCAAATCTAGGCTTTACCTGCCACCAACTGAAGTCACGGCCCTTGACGCATCAAGCCACCATCACCCTGCTTGCAGCTCCCTGCATAGCACCGGCTTCTTCTCAGCTATGGCACAGCTGCCTAGCACAGCCATCTCTTTGTCCTTGAAACCACCTTGTACCCTTTTTGGTGGCCATCCTTCTCTGGATAACCCTTCTTCATGGAACCTGTAAATTCTGCTTACACTCAATGTAAACATTAGATTCCAGTTTAGGTTGCCATTAACCATCAAACCATATCAGGGCCTAGATGATCTTTCAGGTTCCCTATTTCCACATGGGCCAACCTCCTATGCCATAGCCATCCTAAATAAGACTTTGCCAACAAGAATGTTTTATGATCAATTGTTAGAGGAAAACTCTACCAAGTATAAATTATCTTTCCTAAAGCCTTTGAATACCAAGGAGTGATCATCACTCTTCGTCACAAAGAACCCATGTTTGGTGAAATTTCACTCAAGATCAATGTCACAAAGTTGTGAGACAAATGGCAAGTTATAGTTCAAAGATTTCACAAGAAAGATGTTGGAAATGGATAGGTCATTTGATATAACAATTTTACCTAATATCATTACATTGCGTTTTGCATTATCACCAAAAGTGATGTTTTCATGTGGTGATCATTTGCTATAAAATGATGTGAAATGTCTTTTCCCCCGGTCCTGTGGTTGGTGCATCCACTATCAAGCACCCAACTCTTCCTGTTGGAGGTGTAGTCCAACGAAACAAATCAAGCTTGTATAGGTACCCATACCTTTCTGGGTCCTTAAGACTTAGTGGTAAGAGTCTTTGGAACCCAAATAGCCCTCTTCCTAAAATGATCACTAATCTTAGCACCAAAAAAATTGGATTGGACCTTACCATCCTTGCCCTTTCTAGACACATAGGATGCATAAAAATGACCAAAAAAGGTAGGATGTCCCCTTTTAGCTGAATGACCCTTAAAGATGGGAGTATCCACATGCTTATCTTTAGATTGCACAAACTTGGTCTTGGGGTATTACCAAGGCATCCATGCCTTACCATTGTCATTGAACCTTGCGATAAAGTCTAAACCCTCATGGTTGAAGTTCTCAACTTGATGGCACAAAATCTCCTTGAGAGTCTTACTACCCTTATGGCATTTGAGCAACCCTTGTTGGAGCTAGGCCTTCAACCTAGCATTCTCACTCACAAGTGTCGTCTCACATGGCATGGGGTTTTAGGAACTAGGAACATCAACATGAGTGATAGTAGGAGAATCTATAGACAATGAAGCACATTTGGGACATGGTGTCTCTATATTCTCTTGAGATGAAGTGGATTGCTTGTCACGGAAAGAGAGATGGTTTCCCTTAAGTATATCATGAGATATATTCAGAGTCTCACGATCTTGTTTCTTCTTGATAAGCTAAAGACCAAGATTTTCATGAGTAATCCTAAGTTCCTCATGAGATACTTCAAGTCTATGAAGTGAGACTTTGAGCTCTTTGTTCTTAATAGTCTAAGTCCTTGTTCTTCTCTTTCTCCCTCATAAGAAACTTCTCTTGCCTCTCAAGAGTGGCAACAAGAGCATCATAGTTAGGAATACTCAAATCATCAAGATTCTCAACAAGAAAATCATCATCACAATCATCATAAGTAGCAAACTTGGTGATTTGTGATACCTTTGATCCCTTTTCCATAAGATAATGAGGTGTCTCCACATTGCTCAAGTGATCAAAGAGGGACTTCGCAGGTCTTGCCATGGCGATGTCGCTGACTCCTTCATCGTCTTCATCGTAGTCGGAGTTGGAGCATCACTCGTCAGAATTCCACTCTTAATCAATGTGAGCATGAGCCATGTAGTGGTTCCTGTTGACGAACTTGCCTTTTCCATGGCGCTCATTCTTTTTGTATCCCTTCTCCTTCTCGTCCTTCTTGTCCTTCTTGTTGGGACAACTGGCGATAAAGTGTCCTGTCTTGCCACACTCGAAGCACGCCCTCTTGGTGAGTTTCTTCTTTGTGTCCTTGAGTACTTGTGGCTTCTTCCTTTGCTGAAGAGCTTATTGTCACCACCCTTCTTGAACATCATTGATAATATTCTCACAAATAGGGCGATGCCCTCTTCATCAAGTCCTTCTACTTCTGCGTCGTTGCTTGAGTCAACCTCGACGACATGCTGGGACTTAAATACGATGTTCATCTTGAGGCTTAAGTTGGAGGCCACAAGGTCTTCCTTGTCTGTGATTATTGACCGACGAGTAGTACAACTCTACAGTATGCGACGATACAAATACACAAAGACCTAGGGATACCCTGGGATACCCGGAGCAATACATACCCCGAAGAGGGACTCTAGGAAGATAAGAAAACCACCCACAGGTGTGCGGGACTCCTTAAACAAGGAATACCCGGTATGGCATACCCTCTATAAAAGGACCTAGGACCCTACGAAGAAGAAAAGCACAACAATCGATCAGAGCTTGATAGGTCAGAAGCCTAGCCTGAAGACCTTTGAGCAAGTAAAAGGGAAGACGTGCCTTGTCATCCATCTCCGACTAGTAGTAGATCCCATCTAGATTAGCTATTCCCTTGTACTTTGTCTCGAGATCAATATAAGACACACAAGACATAGGGTTGTTATCATGAGGGAGGCTCGAACCTATCCAAAATCTCTGGTCGTGATGAACGTGACTTGGCTCTAGGAGTCCCTACCCCTACTCTCTTTTTCACCATGTATTACGTAAGATCGACGGTTCATTGATCATCGACAGATGGCGCTGACTGTGAGGATTCCTTCAACCAGTGCCGCCAAGTTTTTGTTGACAGAGATTGCAATGAGATCTGGCTTCTCGAACAAAGGGTTCTACGACAACTTCACCCATCCAAATTGATCAAGAGCTGACGAACGATCGGGTAGATCTAGGCTATTTCACCCTTGAAGAGGAGTCCGACTACGATGTGAGTCGTTTGATGGGCAAATATGCCAGGACCTACGGAGTCACGTTTGGATCACTCGATCGCCAAAACATTCATGCAAACAACACAAGCCTTATGTCAGGATTATCCCCGGCACGTTAAAACCATTCAGGAGGTCAAAGATACTACCTAGAGGTCCCCTTCGATGATAGATCCATGATGGATCTAGACTACACCTCCAACAGATCGTGCCCCTAAGAAGTTCTCGCTATCGGGGATGAGAACAGATCTTTGCAAAATCCCAATCAAGATGATGAAGGAATGGATCTACAACGAATCATTGGGGGTCAACATCAACATCCAATAACACCTCTAGATCTAGCACAAGATCCTGGGCAGATAGATCTAGGCGCTTGTCGACGATCGGTGAACCGGCGATCTTACGGTACTCGTGAGATGATGATTACTGGGGGGTAGGGACCTCTAGGGCCCAAGCGCCAAGAGATCTGACAGCAGGGAACAGCCGTTTTTATACAGGTTCGGGCCTCCCTCAGGATAATAACCCTATGTCCTGTTGCTATATATTGCTCGGGAACACGCTTTACAACGGGGGGTGTATGTTAGTGGCTACCCTAGGCCTAATCGCAGACTAAACTATCCTAAACCACCGGGCTCGACTCCTTCGAGGCAGTGGATCTTCTAGGGCTTCGTCTTCTGGAGCTGCGACTAGATGTCTTGACCTAATTCCCTCTGTCCTCCCCTATGGGATATCTGATCCTTATATAGGGGGTTCCCAAGGTCCTACCGGATGTGGACTTACGCCCAAGTAGGACTCTGGTCTCCTTAAACGTCGGGATCGACTTCCTAGTTTAAGGGGAGTCTTCTCTCCCCGAGGGGGGTTACCTTATCGTCCAGGGATCCTTCCCGGGTAAGCTGTACCTTCCTAAGGTCACGGGAGTCTGTATACGGACCCCCCTAATACGCGGGACGCCGTACTATTCATCATCAAGCCCCCCATCAGTACGTGAAATGAGGCCATGATGGTTCTGTTAGAAATCTGCCCTTGTCGGGAACGAACTTCCGAGTAGGCGATCCGAGTAGCTTTTGTTGGCGACTTCTTCGAGTAGGTTCTACCCCTACCGAGTAGTTGTGAAAGCCTTATCGGAATTATCCTCGGGACAACCCCAGAATGCTTTCTGATTCGATCTGGTCTGTTGATCACGGACACGCGTCCGCCTGGCATATTTTTAGGAAACCGATCCATCGTGGCGGAAAATTCGCGTGGTGATGAAGAATCTTTTCTCTCTCTGTGCTATCGTGCGTGTGCTCGTTCGGGTCGTGGGTTGTCAGACCCTCTTTTTCCCGCGACATGCCTCATACGCGGAAAAAGCAACTGCCCGCATTAAATGCGACGGAACTGATCGTGCCGAAAACCGTGCTCGTCTCCAGCGAAAGTTTAAATCTCTAGGAGTCCAGGGATTGGGGTTTTGCACGCATTGTTTCTTCTGCCTCCTATCCTTCTTGCTCCTATCTCCTGTTTCTCCGCGCCATGGCTGGGAACCCATTGGTTGAAGAAGCATGGCCGCGCTCGGAGATGAACGAGGTGAAACTCGCATCTTCCATAGAGCTGACCCTGATCCAATCAACTCGTCAAGCCGAGTTCCGTCCCGCCCGGGGCGAAAGGATCTCGGAACTCGAAGCCGGATGGCTGGTTGTCTTCCCCGACTTCTTCCGATGCGGGTTCTTTTTGCCTCCTTCCACCTTCTTATATTCGATCTTCATGTTCTACCGAGTGGAGGTGGTGAATCTTGACCCGGCCTCATACATCCTCCTGAGCGTGTTCGCCCATCTGTGCGAAGCATTCCTCGGAGTGCGGCCATCGTTGGATCTATTCAGATATTTCCACAAGATGGAGAGGACAAAGAAGAAGGTGGTAGGAGGCGCAAGCGTCCGCCTCCGAGAAGATAGGATCGCGGAGTACATTGATGCCACCGGAATCCGCTCCTTTGCGGGGTGGGAGTATGAGTGGTGCTATTGCCGCCCGTCGATCCCCCTAAGCATAAGGTTCTGGGGAACTCAACCCGATGTGGCACCCGCTTGGACCGACGAGACCCTGCTCGACTCCCGTCTCCAGCACCTTGTCGAAGAGATCAAGGCTCTGCGCACCCGAGGCCTGTCATCGGCCGACGTTGTCACCGACTTCGTCAGGCGCGGAATCTGCCCTTTACGGCACAGGGAGACCGGCGCCTAGGACTCGACGAGCGATCCGTACCAACGACAGAGAAAAATAGGTAAATTCCCCCCTTTCAATCCCGTAAGAAGGACTTGTCGAGGTGTTCTGAATTCCCCTTTGTCTCAAACAGCCCTCTCGGAGGAGGAGGTGTTCGAAAAGGTAAAAGACATCTTCAAGCGAGTTCCTTCACCCAGTCGCCAAGATGTTCCCACATCGTTGCTTCTTCGACCTTTGCACGAGCGGGAAGAGGTTCTAGCGGTAATTCTTTCTTTTTTAGGATCCTAGGTCCTTCAGGCCCGCCTCATACTGGTTTCGTGGACTGGGCCCTTTATGCAGAGAGAAGGCCGGGGAATAGACGACCCTGAAGCTAGGGCCTTCTGGTCCTAGTCGATGCTCGACCGCGGCTGAGGACCGGCACGATAAGGACACCACTCTCAGCGAGAAGGTAGAAGAGGTCGCGCGGAGCGAATCAAGAACTGAAACGCCGCTCTGTCTTCGAGGAGAGGGAAATCCTCCGGTCCGTCGGGGGCGCTCCATTTCGCTAAAGAGGGCGAGGTACCATTCTCTCGCTCCTTGCTTTGTCGAGCTTACGCTCCTAGCTCTGGATCCTGAACACGGTCTGCAGGGACGCTTCCCCACCGATACCAGCCCTTCCTACTGATCCCCGGAGGAAGCGGTTTATCAGGCTGCTTCCTAGTCGGAGTTCGGTTAGTGCGGTACCCCCCTCTTCACTCATCAAGGAGCGGCAGGAGCTAAGTCTCCAGGGCGAGGAAGCCTCGGCTGAAGACGATCCCGTCACGCTACTCAAGCCTTTAGTGGAGGTAGGGGAGGTCACTGCCTGTCGTAACTCTTTGTCCGATGACATTGCCAGCTTATCTGACCTTGTCGTTTTCCATCTCAGCGTGCTCATGACAGGTGGAAGGCCGTTCGCAGCGAGGTCCAGTCACTCCGGGACCAATCAGCGCGGCTTTCCGATGCTCTTTCTCGGGAGAAGGAGGCCCTGTTGCTGGAAAAAGCGCGAGCCTCGTCTACCGAGGAAGGTCGATTAAAGATGGCGGACCGCCTAGAGCTGGTGCTTACCATGGTCGGTGTGTCTCTTCGAGCCACGGCGAACCTTCCTGATCGCCTGGCGGAACTGGACCGAGCCGCTCAAGATTTCTCTGGGCGTTTACGCTTGCCCGACCTGTAAACGCGTAGCCTTCGTATGTACGCCAGCCATGTATAAGATTTCTGTTCTATTTTAATAAATGACTTCTGGACTCAAGTCTTCGGACCAGCCCCCGACTGTCTGCTCGAGGGATGCTCTCGAGTGGTCAGTCGATTAGCTTTACACGTAAAACTTCTGGAGCTGATCAATGTTCCAGGAATTAGTTAGGACTCGGCCGTCTTCCATCGCTAGTCGGAAGGATCCCAGTCGAGTAACCTCGACTACTGTGTAAGGGCCCTCCCATTTGGGAGACAGCTTATTGCTATTGCTTTTATTTTGCACGAGCCATAGGACAAGGTCCCCGACTTGCAGTGAGCGTTTTTGAACGTGTCTATCATAATAGCGACGAAGGTTCTGCTGGTAGCGGGTAGCCCGAAGAAGAGCCTAGGTCCGCTTTTCGTCAATGAAGTTAAGGTCATCCTCTCTTCGAGGGGTTTCTTCCTTGTCGGTGTATAGTTCCACCTGTGGGGATCGTAGGGCAAGTTCACTCGGTAGCATGGCCTCGGCTCCGTATACCAGGCTGAACGGCGTTTCTCCGGTAGCCCCATTAGGGGTCGTCCGTAGAGCCCAGAGGACGGAGGGCAGCTCGCGTACCCAAGCCTTGGCGTGGGCGGAGAGTCTATCGAAGACGCGAGTTTTCATCCCTTGGAGTAAGTCCGTTGGCGCGTTCGACCTGTCCGTTGCTCTGTGGGTGTGCGACCGAGGCATAGCATATCGTGGTGCCGAGCTCGGTGCAGTATTCGATAAAGTCAGAGCTGGAGAACTGAGTACCGTTATCGGTGATGATCCTGCTCGGGACGCCAAATCTGGTCATAACGTTTCTCATTATGAACCGCTTGGCTGCTTCCGACGTGATCTGCGAGACAGGTTCGGCTTCGATCCATTTGGTGAACGTATCGATCGTGACGAAGAGGAACTTATAGCCCCCGGGCGCTACCGGGAACGGCCCTAGGATGTCGAGGCCCCATGCGGCGAATGGCCATGACAAGGGGATAGTCTGTAATGCCTGGGCGGGCTGGTGAATGCGTCTGCGGTGAAATTGACACTGCCGGCATCGCTTCACTAACTCGCTCGCGTCACGGAGGGCTGTCGGCCAATAGAATCCTTGTCTAAAGGCCTTTCCAACCAGGGTTCAGAAAGATGCATGTGCCCCGCACACCCCTCCATGGATCTCTTCGAGTAATCTTATACCCTGCGTCTGAGAGATACACCGCATGAGCACTCCGTGGGCCCCTCGTCGGTAGAGGGCCCCATCGACCAGGGAGTACATCCTAGCGCGCCGAGCAATTTGCTCGGAAAGCGCATCGTCCTCAGGTGTAGTTCGATTGAGAAGGTACTTGCGGATGGGCTCTATCCACGACTCTTCTAGATCGAGAGGAGCGACGAGGTGACCCGCCACTCCCCTCGGAGCGTCAATACCTGGTGACACCCTTGAGGGGTGCTTAACCACCTCTCCTTCGTCCCCGGGTTCATGGGAAGCCACGGACGGCGTCGAGATCTTTTCTACAAAGGCCCCGGGTGGGCATGGAAATCGTGAGGAGGCTAGGCGGGCAAGACTGTCGGCTTGGCAGTTATCCTTTCGGGGGATATACCATACCTCAAAACCGACGAACTTCTTCTCTAGCTTTCTCACCTCCGCAAGGTAAGCCGCCATATTCGGGTCTGTAGTCTGATACTCCTTGGACACTTGTCTCGCTACCAACTGTGAATCTCCATTCACGAGAAGGCGGCGGATTTCGAGTGCCGAAGCGACTCTGAGACCGGCTAGCAACCCTTCGTACTCAGCTACGTTGTTCGTGGCCGGGAAGTCGATCTGTAGTATATACTGCAGGCGTTCCCCGGTTGGAGAGGTCAAGATTACCCCAGCCCCAGCGCCTTCGATGGTTAGGGAACCGTCGAAGTGTAGTGTCCAGATGTCGTCTTTTCCCGCTGGTGACACTGAACAGTCGGGCTCTGTCCATTCATTGACGAAGTCGGCGAGGACTTGTGACTTGACCGCCGTGCGCCGAACGAAGTGGAGGTCGAACTCTCCGAACTCGACTGCCCACTTGGCGATTCGACCTATGGCTTCGCGATTGCGGAGGATTTCTCCCAAGGGGTAGGTGGTCGGGACCGTGACCGTGTGAGCTTGGAAGTAGTGTCGAAGCTTGCGAGATGTGGTGAGGACCGCGTACAGGAGTTTTTGAACTTGGGGGTAACGCTCCTTGGGTCCGTGCAGGATCTCGCTAATGTAGTACACTGGTTTTTGGACCTTCTCACGGTTATCGGGGGCTCCGCGTTCCACCGTCAACACTCCGCTGACCGCGGACGGCCCAGCCGCGATGTAGAGCAGAAGCCCTTCCTCGGGATTAGGCGCGACCAGTACTGGAGGGGAGGTTAAGTATTTTTTGAGCTCTTGGAATGCCGCTTCTGACTCCGCTGTCCATTCAAAGCCGTCGTGTTGTCGCAAATGTTTGAAGAAAGGAATTCCGCGGTCTCCTAATCGGGATATGAATCGGCTCATGGCCGCCATGCAACCCGTGAGTCTTTGGACGTCCCGGACCGTTTTTGGGGACCTCATCTCTGCGATCGCCCGTATCTTGTCGGGATTTGCCTCAATCCCCCAGTGTGATACCAGGAACCCGAGTAATTTTCCAGCGCTGACCCCGAAGGTACATTTCTCCGGGTTCAGCATTATCCTGTTTCTTCGGAGGTTGGTGAATGTTTCCAGTAGGTCCGAGAGTAGGTCTTCTTTCTTCTTTGTCTTTACGACAAGGTCATCGACGTACGCCTCAACGTTCCGACCAATTTGGCTGTGGAGGGCGAGCTGCATTCCGCGTTGGTATGTTGCTCCTGCATTTTTTAGTCCAAAGGGCATCTTTGAATAGCAGAACACCCCGAACAGAGTCACGAAGGAGGTTTTCTCCTCGTCCTCCCGACACATGCTTATTTGGTGATAGCCCGAATAGGCGTCGAGGAGGCTTAGATAGTCGCATCCTGATGTTGAATCCACTATCTGATCTATTCTCGGTAAGGAAAAAGCATCCTTTGGGCAGGCCTTATTGAGATCCGTGAAATCGACGCACATTCGCCACTTCCCGTTGGCTTTCTTAACCATAACTGGGTTGGCGAGCCATTCAGGGTGCTCGACTTCTCGGATGAAGCCGGCCTTCAGGAGTTTTTCGATTTCCACCTTGATGGCTTCCTTCCGATCTGGGGTGAACCGCCGTAGTTTTTGTTTTACTGGCACGGCGTCTCGAGGACGGCTAACCTGTGCTCAATTACTTCCCTAGGGATCCCCGGCATGTCGGATGGCTGCCATGTGAAGACATCCGAGTTCCCCAGGAGGAAAGTGACGAGCGATGATTCTAAGTCTGGATCAAGCGTTGACCCGATCCGGACTGTCTTGGTGGGCTCTGCCGCACTTAGAGGAACTATTTTTATCTCGCCGTGGGTTTTCACGGTTGTACTGGTTTTTGAGGGTATATGTCCCTCGTCCCCCAAGTGTACCCGTCCGTGGTCGAGGCTTCTCTTGTCGCAGAGGAGTGCTTCTCTGGGGGAACTTCTTATCGTGAGAACACCTTTTGGGCCGGGCATCTTTATGCACTGGTAGGCGTAGTGCATAGCTGCCATGAACTTGGCCAGGGTAGGCCGTCCCAGGATGGCATTGTAGGCTGTCTCAAAATCGACTACATCGAACAGGATTTTCTCTGTTCGGAAATTCTCCGGTGTACCGAAGGTAACCGGGAGCGTGACTTGCCCTATCGGCGTGGCCGATGAGCCCGGGACGATGCCGTGGAAAGCGTGCGTCACCGTCTGCACGGACGACCGTGGCACTTGCATGGCATCGAGGGCGTTGGCGAATAGGATATTGAGGGAGCTCCCTCTATCTATTAGCACGCGGCCTACTCGGCAATTGTTGATCGTTGGCTCGACCACGATCGGGTACCGTCCTGGTCGAGCACAGTTTTCGGGGCAATCGGTCTGGTCGAATGAGATTGCCACCTCGGACCACTTGATCGCTCGAGGGACTCGCGGTACACTCGCGAGGACTTCCCGGGCGATCGCCTTATACTGCCTCTTGGACTCGTAAGAGGTCGAGCCCCCGAATATGTGCTCGATTGTTCTGACGTGCCCCTGAAAAGGCTCAGGGGTAGAATCATCATCGTCAGAAGACGTCTCCTGGCTGTTGTTAGCGACCTGAGGGTTCTCCTCGCGGAACCTCTCTCGCTCTTCCCTAAGGTATTTCTTGAAGATGCGACACTGTCGCAGATCATGCGAGTCAGTCTGGTGAAAGTCACACCAGGGCTTGGACGTCTTGTCCGAGGACGTTGTAGGCTTATCCTTGGGGCGTGGCTTCCAGGTGCGTTTCTCGGAGACGTCGGCCATCACCTCGTCAGTTCTGGTCCTCTTCTCCTTACTCCCTCCGGAGGGCTTCTTCTTGCGCTTAGTCTTGCGCGAATTGCCTCTTGACCGGAGGGGTGAGCTGGTCGATTCACCCCGCTGCTGCTTGATATAGCGAAGGGTTTCCTCTGCACAAGCGGCCTTCTCGGCTAGGTCCATGAGCTGCCTGGTGGTTTTTGGTGGGCGCATGATCAGGTCGTGTGTGCACATCTCGTTTCGGCTGCCCCGAGTGAAGGCGCGGATGACATCCGAGTCCGTTATCTCGGGTATAGTGTTGCGGACAGCACTAAACCTCTTCGTGAACTCACGGAATGTCTCATCTGGTCGCTGGACGACGAGGAAAAGATCGTCGACCCGACCAGGCCTCGGGAAGGTGCCCCGGAAGTTCCCGAGTAGCATGTCGCATAGCTGTCCCCAGGAACGTATTGTTCCTGGGGGGAGATTTGTCAACCACGTCCTAGCGGCTCCTCTGAGATCGGTAGGGAGGTAGTTGGCCATCACCTTCTCGTCACCGCCGGCCGCCTCAATCGCGGTGGTGTAGATCTGGAGGAATTCCACGGGATTCGTGGTTCCGTCGTACGATTCAAGCGAGCCGGGCTTGAAACGAGAAGGCCAGCGTACCTGTCGGAGTTCCTGGGACAACGCCTGACATCCGCTGAAGGATCCCCGATAAGGCACGTTCTCGCCACTATTCGGGGTCGAGGATCAGCCCCGGGTATTGGCGTTGTGCACGTGATCTCTTCGAGAAGGTTGCTGCTCCTGCTGGCGCCTTTGGCGGCAGCGCCGCTCGAGCTGTTCTCGGAGGTCCACCGGCTGCTCCTCCTGAGGAGACCGGTTCCTGGAGTGACGTCCCTCCTGATCCCGTTCTTCCAACGGAGGAGGGGTATCCACCCGAGTAGAGCTGCGGGCCACCGATCGGGCTCGAGAAGACTCGGCCTGGTTCTGAGCCTCCTGGAGGTCAGCCCCCAGCCGTCGTAGCCACTGCTCGCCCGCGGGTGTAGATAAATCCGCTACGGAAGGCTGTGACAGTAGATTGCGCACTTCCGCAAGTCTTCGAGCAGTTCGGGACACGTACTCCCTCGTTACCGGGGGGATCTTTCTTCCATGGCGGGCAGGTCTCCGCTTCGATGAGGAGTTCTCTCCCCGGTAGCGGGCAAGCCTCCGTCCACGTGGGAGGCAGCCAGCGCATTGCGCGGCTGTGAGCCCCCGGGCAGATTCTGATCTTGGGGTCTTCTCGACCATCGTTGATCGCGAGTACCATCCGAGGTCCTTGGCTGGACGACGTGTACTCATATTCCATCGCGTTGTCCTCGTCGGACGCCACGCGGGTACGGTCTTGATCGTCACCACGATCAGAATTAGCAGGAGAAATCCCAGCCATGGGGCTGGTCGTTCCTGCTGGGGAGTCGTCATTCAAGACCAACCTCCCGCTGAAGGCCCTGGCGTACTCGGTTCTGAAATGATCTGCTTCGCAATCCGAGTCCTCTCCAGGGGCGTATTCTCTGAAGTCGACTCGATCCGTCACCGGGTACGGGTCCATAGGGCCAAAGTTGTCGTAGAAGCCCTGGTCCGAGTACCCAGTGCGGGGCGAGGTTGCGACCGGTTTTCCTGCCGTGCTTGCTACTTCCTCCTCGGTCGCAACCGGGGAGGGGTGTGCAAACGGCGCTGGGATCTGATCGCGCCTAGTTGCGCGTCCTGCCGACTTTGATCTTTCCTCGACGGCTTGGTCCAGAGAGGTCCCCACGGTCGGCGCCATCTGTCGACGATCGGTGAACCGGCGATCTTACGGTACTCGTGAGATGATGATTACTGGGGGGTAGGGACCTCTAGGGCCCAAGCGCCAAGAGATCTGACAGCAGGGAGCAGCCGTTTTTATACAGGTTCGGGCCTCCCTCAGGATAATAACCCTACGTCCTGTTGCTATATATTGCTCGGGAACACGCTTTACAACGGGGGGTGTATGTTAGTGGCTACCCTAGGCCGAATCGCAGACTAAACTATCCTAAACCACCGGGCTCGACTCCTTCGAGGCAGTGGATCTTCTAGGGCTTCGTCTTCTGGAGCTGCGACTAGATGTCTTGACCTAATTCCCTCTGTCCTCCCCTATGGGATATCTGATCCTTATATAGGGGGTTCCCAAGGTCGTACCGGATGTGGACTTACGCCCAAGTAGGACTCTGATCTCCTTAAACGTTGGGATCGACTTCCTAGTTTAAGGGGAGTCTTCTCTCCCCGAGGGGGGTTACCTTATCGTCCAGGGATCCTTCCCGGGTAAGCTGTACCTTCCTAAGGTCACGGGAGTCTGTCTACGGATCCCCCTAATACGCGGGACGCCGTACTATTCATCATCAGCGCTATTCACCCCAACAGGGCACCGGGCTTTTCAATTCTCGGACCGCTTAGAAGCTTTCCGAGATCTGGCACCAAGTCTGACAACCTCCTGTCGCAGATCTGAATACCCCTAAGGGAAAACAATAGTTACGTGAGATGGAGGACTGTATCCTATAGGCTCGAGAGTAGTCTGAGTCTTCTCATTGAGCTGCTGTGATGAACAGTTCCACTAGGAGAAGGGTTCGCACCCATACTTCTCGTGAAGAGTCAGATCGAGAAGGAAGACATTCCTAGAACTAAACAATCTGGGAGGACGAACAGCCTCGATGAAGTCTCAGAAACTCATTAATCCAAAACCACCCCACTCGTGGATCTATGAGAAGTCCTCAACTAGAGAAGGCACACAGGGACTCTGTCAGACCAGTCACCTAGTCGCATGGTTTCTTGACATCAGTATCGAGGTCGGGCTCGGTCCCCTAGCCTGGCTAGCAAGGTGCCCATATCTGGTCAGGGAGTCATCAGTGGATGTCAGACCTTCTCCCCAGAGCCCGGGTCGATCGAGAAGTACGATGGGTCTACTGATCCAATTGGGTTCCTGCAGATATGCACAATAGCCATTGAAGCACCGGAAGGAACAAGAAGGTCATGGCCAACCGCCTCCCTACTGCTCTCAAAGGACCGACCAGGACATGGCTAAATACTCTACAACCTGGAATGATCCACTCGTAGGAACAACTCTGTAGTCAATTCCAGGGAAACTTCCAGGGCATGTACATACGCCACGGCAAAGCAAACAACCTCTTCCTACTCTTTTAGACAGACAAAGAGACTTTACGCCAGTTCATCCCATGCTTAGCAATGTCTGCAACACGATTCTGAAGGTAACTGATCATGATGTCATCTAAACTTTTGTTCGAGCTTGCAGGAATCGCAGATGCACCGAAGTCGTCATGGCCGCCTCTCGAACGGTGAAAGAGCTAATAGACATCATTGACAAGGCAGCCCACGCTGAGGAAGCACTCTTGTTAATCGAGGAGCAAGAGCGAGGCACAGAGCGCCCCCAGCCTGGATTCCATAGTGACTCAAAAAACAAGTGCAAAAAGAAGCCCTCTAAGACAGGCAGCGAGAAGAGGACCAGGACTAGGGAAGTCATGGTGAACTTTCACGAACAAATGCGCAGTGCCACCTCATGGCAAGGGCAAGCCATAGGCAAACATAGAGCGTACAAGCAAGGTCTGGTGTGACTTCCACCAGACTGACAAACATGGCCTTTGTCAATCTCGAGTATTCAAAAAATTCGTCCAAGCTGAGACCGAGAAGCTCAAAGGGAAGGCTCCACAGGTCGCTAGCCATAGCTCAGACTCGAACTCAGGCGATGAATCCGACCATATACCTTTCCAAGATGAACAAAGAATGGTCAACCATATGTTCGGGGGCTCCACCTCTTACTAGGGTGCCAACAACCCCTCCAAGGCCACCACGACCAAACTGTCAGGGAATACGCCCACGACTCATTTGGAATTAGAGCAACAGAGATAAGCTATCCCCAAAAGGAGAGGGCCCCTGCACGGTAGTCCAGTTCACTCAACCTGGGTTGTTCAGGTTGGACAAGTCCTTAGCGAGTCCTGGAACATCGACCAGTTCCAAAAAATCTTATGTATACCAAGGGTAAGTTTACATATAAATCATCTTGTTACCCACAAAGCTGTTAGCATGCCTCTGCATTGACTTATCCCCACCTTCAAGCCTAGCACCCATACAACGGACACACCGGTGGTAAGTGATTCCAGGTACCTCTACTCAACACATGCACCTAGATAAGCTAGTACTGGGGGGTCACAGGGCGACTAGGCGCTGCAGAAGGGGGCTCCAACCGGGGGGCAGCACGAACAATCGCTTAGGTTTCTTTCAAACCTTTTTTGTAATTTAGTTAGTGATTTCTTGACTGCCTATCCGAGTTTTCTTCTCCGATAGCCAGTCGGGGGCTGGACAGGTACAGGGTACTAAGAGGATTCTCGACAGCATGTGGTACAAGTGCCTCAGTTTTTCTCTGCACAAAGGGAAGGGATTACGAGCTACGACCTCGCAGGACAGAGGAAGTCCCTTATCACATCTACTAGTGCCTGAGGGCCGCTGAGCCTCCGACTCAACTAGACCTAAGGATGACCAAATCCCACTTACCAGTGACGTCTTCCGACCTGGGTCGGGGAGAAGAGCTAAAGGAAGAAGTATCACACGTTCGTCGGAGCCGCTCAGAACCACATACTCGACAAGGCCCATCGACTAGCTTCCAAAAGGATATTCCGATAAGTTTAGCTCAGGTACACGGCACTAAAGTAGAATGAAACACAAGTGCTCGCGTTTCTCTCCTCACAAAGAGAAGGAGCTCCGAATTGCAACCCGCAGGACAAAAGAAAGTCCCTTGTCGTGTCTACTAGTGCCCAGAGGCCACTGAGCCTCCCACTCGACTAGACCTAAGGCCAACTAACTAAACTCCTTGGTTAGCACCAACATTCTCTGACTCAGGCTAGGGGAAGAAGCAAGAAGCATTAAGTACCACACACTATCGTAATCCCTTAGTGTCAGGTTACCAACAAGTTTTAACTTCTGGTTCATACACGCAAACTTCAGATAAGACACCCACGCATTAATCAAATAAATCTTAGTGTCTATTGAGCAGGTGGAGTATAGGGAGGTACCGATACCTTGAACCTATCTACGAAGAACAAGGTGGCGTCCCTCATCTCCCTGAACAATTGCTCGGTCTCTGACTTGGTCGCTCTAAGGACCTCGTTTCGAAGGGCCCCGATATAAACTTCCGAGTGGCGAGCCTTGATCAGCACCAATGCCATCGCCACACAGTCGGAGACCCCCTATCGGAGTTGCTACGAGATGTGGGTGGCTACCGTCGGCTTGAGGCGGACATCTCCCGGGTTAGGTCGGCCACCCTCTAGACGTGGCCTTCCACCAGCTGGACCTCGATTCCCACCTCAACCAGGGTTGTCTCGAGCAGACCCAGGGCAGGAGTTAGGGTATCCTTAAGGGAGGACACCCGTGAATCCTCCCGAGACAGAGCTGCCTGAGTCTCCGACAGCTCACCGGCAAGGGTGACCTTCTCCGATTACAGCGCCACCTTCTCGGCCTCTAGCTTCACCGACCGGGCCTTCTCCATCTCCAGTGCGGCATCCGACCGCTCTAGTTGCTCCTTCAACCTTTAGACCTCCGACTGGAGAGAGTCGGTCCCAGACAAAGCAAGCTAAAAAAGGAGGTTAGTTTCAAATACTCGCAAATTTAGACTAACTATTCAATATATTTACCTCTAGCAGGGGTGCCACAAGTTTTGACAGATTGAGCCCACCTTCGATAAGTGTCATCAGCTCCGATGGCAACTTAGACACACCTTAACCCCTGCGGCTAGGGACCTCCATCCTTGTTGGGGGACATGCTTCCTTGACGGGGGCGGCACAAGCGCCAAGACCGGGGGTTGGATGACTTCCACGATTCGATCGAGGGTTATCACAATAGCCCCCAACGCATGCAGCTCATCCTCCAGCGTAGGATCGACCACCTCCACTGCAAAAATCTCCACCCTGAAAATAACAACTCCAACAAGCTCCTAGTCCGGCAAAAGACAAGGCAACAAAGAGAAGACCTTACCTCGCCTTCTTCAGGCAATACACCACCTTGACCCCATCTAGGCTCAGGCCATGTTTCCGAGGAGCGGCCTCGACAACCTCCGCTTCCGACTCTGTAACATCCCCAAAGTTTATTACCATATTATTGTGCATCATGGCATGTGCATGATCCTAAATTTGAGAACAATTTTGAATTTTTTTAAGGGGTTTTTGAACTGTTTGAATTAGTAAAACAATTTTCAAAAATAAAATAAAAAGAAAATAAAAACCTAATCTAACCCTTTCCCCCCGGATGATCCCTCTCGGGGCTCATTTCTTTTCCCCTCGACTAGGCTGGCAGCCCAGTCCACTCCCCTTCTCTCTCCCGCTGGCCCGCCCTGTCTCTCTCCCTCTCTGCTGTGCCGAGCGGCCCAGCTTTCTCCCCACTGTGGCCTGCTCCGCCAGCCTGGGCCTCCTCTCTCGTGCGGCCTGCTTCCCCTCCCCCTGGCCTGGCCCGCTTCGCTCCCTCTCCCTTATCCGCCTCGCCTCCGTCGCCATCCTCATCTCCATCGCCGCCAGCACAACCCACCACTTCCTGCTTGCGTGCCGCCGTAGTAGGCACCCGGGCTCCTCCTCCACCTCCTGCTTCTGTCTCGTCGCCCCCTCTCCTTTTGCTCTTCGCTCCCCCCGAGCTCTCTCTCTCTCGCCCTGCCCCTGGTGCCGCTCCGCCCCGCCCCCACCTCGCCGCCAGCCTTGGCCGCTTCCTCCCCGTCATCGCTCCGCCCCGCCTCCGTCGCCGCCTAGCTCTGCCACCTCGCCCCCATCGCCGCTCTGCCCCGCCCCAATGCCGCTCCGCCCCGCCCCCACCTCGCCACCCGCCTCGGCCGCCGCCTCCTCCCCTCGCCTCGCCCTCGCCGCCGTGCTCCTCTGCCTCCTTCCATCGCCACCTGAGCCTCCCGCCCCCGTCGTCGCCCCGGCACCACCCACCACGCCGTCGCCGCCTAGCTCCACCGCCCGAGCCCCGGTAAACCCTGCCGCCTCGCCCAGTCGCTGCCTTCCCGTCCTCCTCTAACCTTCACTACTGCAGTATGGGCCTCCACTGACGGGCCAAAAACCCCCTCTACTGACAGGCTGGGGGCCCGTCAGCCTGCAAATGTCAGTGGAGGGGGGTGCCCTCCACTGACGGGCTTGGGGCCCATCAACAGAGCCCTGGTCACCACTGACGGGCCTACTTTAGAGCCCGTCAGTAGTATATTTTGAGGCATTAAAAAAAATAAAATTCAGAAAATAATATATTATCACACATTACAACCTTCTTACAACCTTCAGTAGAAAATTAAACTACATTTCATCCATAGTTACGAATATCAGTCTGTAAGATGTTGAGTTCAAGATCGTCTACACCATCACTTCGCCTCCAGCTACTACTATTTCTTATCTTCTGGTGAAATTGGAGAATAACCATGCATGGGTGTTCTAGACCCAGAAGGTTCACCATCATTGGTTGGTTTACGACAGAAGGAACCCATATTGCCAACCCAACTACTCCCTGCTAGAGAGAACCAAACAATAATGTCCATAGTTTGAAAATCTAGTAGCAAAACAGGAAACATAACATGAACTTCCTCTGCATATAAATGGTAACAAGAGCGAAAAGAAGCTAGATCCAAACAAATAGTTGGGAGGACAACGCTAACAATCATACTTACCATGAGAGGCAGCAAAATACTATAATCCTTGTCAGCTCAAAGAGAAGCAATACTGAAGTCAATGGGACTGAATTTCTGCAAATAAGACACTGTTAGATACAATTTATATGTAAGAACCCCATGATCGAAAGAAATGAAATCATGATATCCAAGAAATGAAAGAAAACATAGAAACTACGGAAGACAAAAATAAACCATAATCAGCAGTAAGAACTAAACGATAATCAGCAGTAAGAACTAATAAACAAGAGAGGAGATGAGGCGATGGCGTGGCGTTATCACCTCGGGGCGCTCCTCCTTGTCGAGATCGGCGGCGTGGGAGTCGAGCATCATGGCCTCGACGGTGAGGTCCCTGGAGTGCTCCTCCCAGTAGCTCTTCTGCACCTTCCTCTCCTCCTCCAGCTTCTCCAGCACTCTGCGACACAACACGCAGACACGCACCACCCATCATTCCATTCCCACAATACAGAGATCCGCACGCCATGCGTTCGACCTTTCTCCCCAACCAAACGGACCAAAACGAGAACAGACGTGGGGCAAACGGATCCGATCCGACCCATTCCGCGCGGATCGGGACGGGGGGAGTCCCCGTGCTTACCATTGATAGCAACTCCAGCGGCGGTGGCGGCTTCCATCTTCGTTGGCGCGCGTGCTCGTTGAAGACGAGACATTGCGTGCGATTTCAGAGGGGATCAACAGGATTTGGTGCGAGAGGTCCGTGAGATAATCAGATTAAGACCCCTCGACGGCGAGGCGGGGCGCGGGAGAAGCTGCGGGAGCCTCGACGGACCTCACCGCCGGATCTGGAGAGCGGGAGGCGACGAAGGCGGAGGGGGCACGGAGGCGGAGGGAGAGGATGGCGGCGGGGGCACGGCGGCGGAGGGAGAGGAGGCGGCGGGGGCACGGCGGCGGGGGGCATTGCGGCTGGGGGCACGGCGGTGGGGGCACGGAGGCGGAGGGAGAGGAGGCGGGGGGTGGGGCACGGAGGCAGGGGAGCCTCAACGGACCCTCGCCGCCGGATCTGGAGAGGCGGAGGCGGCCGGAGGCGGAGGGGGGCACGGAGGCGGAGGGAGAGGAGGCCGCGGGGGGCACGGAGGCGGGGGGCACAGCGGCGGAGGGAGAGGAGAAAATCAGGAGCACGGGGCGGGGGCGGGGGCGAGGAGGCGGGGGCAGTGGGGGTGGGTTGGAATTAGGGTTAGGGTTATAATATATACCGGCGACTCCAGGCTGGGCTTCTGGGCTGCGGACGGGCAGGGAATTAGCACTGACGGGCCTAAAACGTGGGCCCGTCAGTGTTGTCAAATATGGCATTAATAGCCCATTAAATATGTCGTCAAGATATATTAATGTTAAGCGACATCATTAATGCTAATGATTAGTAATTAGTGTTAATTCGACACATTAATGACAATAATTAATGCACTAATTGAATTCGATTTTAACTCTGTGTATGACATGTGGGACCCACCTGTCATTGACTTGGTCAACTTTGAGCAGAGTTGACCATGGGGCCCACATGTCAGTCTGAGGCTAGGACAGAGTTGAGTAATAAAAATATTTATTATTAATATTAATTTTATATACTGAGAAAAATACAAAAAGGGTATTTAAATTGATTAAATCTTAGAAAATTCATAAAAAATCTATTTTTAATCAGAAAAATACAAATAATATATCAAAATGTACAGAAAAATGAGATCTACTCAATTATGTCATTTTCATACGTGTTTGCATGCTACAAAAAAATATAAATGGCTAAAAACTCAAATTAGGATTTTCCAATTAGCTAGAAATCGCCGGATTGCGATATCTCAAGCGTCCGGGTTTCGATTAAATTGATTCCACTTGCATTAGTCTTCATTTTGAATCCTCTATGCCATGACATACATTTCATATCATGTTGGTGTTCATCATTGTGATATTCATTATCGCATCTCCTTTTTTCGGTGATATTGTGAAGATTCCGAAGCGTATAATCCCAAGCAGGACAAGATTAATAGCCGAACCGCAAGGCAAGCAACCCTTTAAAAATTTTGTGATCATCTTCCTATTTGCAAGTTATTAATTGTTTTCAAAACCCTATCGCATGCGTTCAACTTATACTTTATGTTAAGTGCTAGCTTTATTCCTAAGTTTGTCGCTCAATCAACCCCACCACACCACAACCTATTTAGAGTAGTGTAGTTGTTGCTTAGACATGCTTAGACATGTAGAAGTCATAATTCCTTGGATGGCAGACAAAACACAACACTCTGGATGGGTTAAGTGGTAGGTGGGTGTTCACCGGGAAGTAACTAATGAACCTGATTAACAATGATCGGGCTTAGACGAGAGGCCATGGCTGGGAGCATGGTGGGTTGTCTCATTTTTCCCAAAAGGACCAGGACTGGGGATTTATCACCTGCTACAACTTTTGGGACCGTGTCGAGGTACCTGCCGGACTGGTGTACACGGATTAGCCCATTAGAGCGGCTCATACTTAAGTCGAAAACATCGAAAGGTCGTGTTCAATCACACTCTACTAACACACCTCGTGAAGTGTGTCTTTGGCCTAGCGTTTAAGAGTCGATTGATACATGTAGGTAAAGATATACACCCCTGCAGGATCTGAAACTATTCAAATAACCGTGTCCGCGGTTATGGACACTTGGTACGAATCCACATCGAATTAGACAACTATAACATTTCTCTAAAACATGCCAACTCTAAGGTTAAGGTGTTAGTGATTACTTCCTCCTGGTGGTTGAGGAAGAATCGAGAGTTTAAGTATTCGGTGGTCTGCAATAGATTTCTGTATGAAGATTCGACTCATTTCCTTTGAAAGCAATCCAGTAGTCGATTTCATTCTACTTAAAATGTATTGTCAAATGGATAATCAACTTTCCGCAAAATAATCCACAATTACCCTCCTCCTCGACCGGCACCCCTGTAGTCTCTGCCTCAGGGTCAGGCATCCCTTAACCCACACGCTGCAACATCTCCAAACGCCGTACATTATTACTCGAAAGAGAAATGATGTGGCGTAAACCGGTTTTAAGGCCAAATAATCCCTTGTGTTTACTATACCGATCCCATGATCAGTAGCCGGTACACAAAATTTAACATGTATATCATTGTCATACAAGCACATATCAGTATATGATGCGTAATTAGACCATCGAGGTCAAGGCTTTATACCTGTAGCCCAACGGCTAAATCTTGAAGCAAAAAAATCAAGCAGTGATTTACCGACAGGCAACTGACTAGGGTTACGCCCTAAGTTTCACGAATACCATGTTGTCTTCGGAAACGTCGTCTCCCTTCATATGGACAAATCAACGAGTCAGGTGAGTACATGAATATACTCGCAAGCATCCCATAGGGAGAGTCTAACAGATGTATTTCATGCAATGCTTGTTCAAGAAAGTGGTTCTACCCTATGTTGTATGTTGAGCCGAAACGTAAGTTTTGATTCAAAAATAGGATAGTAATAGATTCAAGAGCATTTTTAAAATCAAACTTAACTTTGATGAGTCCATGTGAAGGGCTGGAAATTTCCAGCTAGACTATCGTCAACTAAAGGCCAATAGCATCATCTATCTCCTCAGGCCTACCCGTGCTATCGCCTCACAATATGGGCTAGGTTTCACTTCTACAATTCCTCACTACCAGCCTGTAGCTCAAACTGCACACTGTGGACACATCATGCCCACATTCTTAATCCCATTCTCCAGATTTCGTAACCAAAACTTAGTGTAATCAGTGTGTGGCCTTTCCAAGTTGTGTCCATAACTGAGGACGTGGCTGTTCGAATAGATTTTAACACTCTGCAGAGTTTGTACGGCTTTACCTACAAGATGTAAGTCCCCCTTATTGCTAGAGCTCGATGGGTACACTTCGCCAGAGGTGTGCTGGTAGGTTTATTACAATGAGACATTTCCCCCATTTTCGTACTAGGGCTGGACCCGCTAAATGAACTCTTACCAAATTTCGAGAAAAAAGCAAGACTAGCCCCCAGCCGATAGTGGTAATGCCGGGAATAGCCCCCGGTCGGGAGCAACAGCGGATCTGTCCCCACGATGCACTGGGCGGCTGACGTGTGGCTAAATCACGGGCGAGATGCGCGACGCTGCGAAAATTGCGCCCCCAACACCGCGACTTATTTTTTCTCCCTGCCGGCCCGCGAGGCCGCGTTGCCACGGCCCACACCTGCGGACCGAGGCTGGATCACGGCGGCACCCGTGAGGGTCGCTAGATCGCGCCCCTACGAGGCCGAGCTCACGCTCGGGGCCCACGACCGAGGCGGCCTCGCATGTTCGGCCCGCGAGCAGCGCAGCTCGTGCCTTCGGCCCGCCACTAGCGCTACAGCGCCTCGCTCCAGGCCGAGATCGCTCGTTAGCTACCTACCTACCTAAGTAAATTAGTTAGTGGACATGGGGACGATGGTTGGTTCATTGGGTAGCTGACAAGACGGCATGCAACCAGACCAGACGGACCTACGGAGGAATATTATTTGGTGCCTGCCAGTGTGTTTTGCTCCTTCGATCTGCTGCATGTACGTCCATACGTTTGTGTTAGTTAGTTGACCTTGATGCATGGCTGATGGTATTCCATGCATGTGGTAGTCGAGTCAAGTGTATGTATTTTGATGTACGTATGTACTAGCTATAACAGCTAGCAGTACTATATATAACTACGCACTAAACAATTAAGTTACTAGTACTATTTGCTTAAGTGCTTAACTGCGTGCATGCCCTCCTTTTTCTTTTTTGCGAGAAAGTACTGCATTCCCTCAATCTGTTCTACTTAATTAATTTGCTTGTTTGTCTCATCTAATTAAGAACTTGCTTTACACACGTACAGAACATGGCACCCCGCCCCCATCTGCACGCACGCCTTGGAAAAGAACGTGAATTATCCCGAAGGCGCGAGCTTCGCTGCTCGTGGGCCGAACACGCGAGGCCGCCTCGGTCGCAGCCCACGAGCGTGAGCTCGGCCTCGCGGGCACCGGCCGCGATCTAGCGACCCTCGCGGGTGCCGGCCGCGATCCAGCCTCGGTCGCAGGTGTGGGCCGCGGCAACGCGGGCCTCGCGCGCCGGTAGGGAGAAAAAATGAGTCGCGTACTGGGGGCGCGATTTTCGCGCGTCGCGCATCTCGCCTGCGATTTAGCCACGCGTCGGCCGCCCAGTGCATCGCGGGGACAGATCCGCCGTTGCTCCGACCGGGGGGCTATTCCCGGCATTACCACTCGGCGAGGGCTAGTCTTGCCTTTTCCCCCAATTTCGTTCATGTTCGATGGTCCCCGACACATAATCCGAAGTGAACTCATCTTTGTGTCGAACAACTTCCTACGTGGCTACGTGGAGATCCCCTAGGGATAGCCATCCACCTAGTCACTTATCTTCCTACTGCCCACGGTTCCAGAAATTAGCACTCGACAGGTTAATTAGCCAAGTCCTTCCCATAAAGGCCATGTGGACATATGGGGTGAACTTGGTCAAGCGAAACTTAGGCTCGGTCCTTAACTGATTCGAACAAGACTGCATATCATCACCTCATAGCCATGTCAATAAATGCCACAACCATTCCTCCGATTTCCCTTTATTGTTTTCACCCGAATCAAAATCATTCTCCGCTTTTATTATGGGCTTTTGGCAAACATCACTTTCTAAACATTCAGCTTGGAAGTCATACGCCTTCCCCAAGGTTTTTTATCCCATAACCAAAGGGGTTTCGTGTGAATCCGACAAAAATTAGGTTTTCACTATAGCAAACCTTAACATGGCTATCACCTATAATCTTAATATTCTGCTGGTCATACGATGACCGGCTAATATTGCTAGGGTTACAAGGATCAGATTCTTAGACCTATGTCATATGCAACTATATGGTTTACCTAGGTCTAGCATAAAATATCATTGGTATTCACATAGCATGGAGAGTTGCAAACAAAGTATTTAAGTTTTGACATATATGGGATTCAACATGATCAAGGTGGGAATGCTTGCCTGGTGATATTGGCCATGATCTGAGTTTGGTCTTGGAACGACAATGGCTCGATCCCTTCGAATAAGTTTCGCAATGTCGTATCTACATGTTGGAAAACATAAAATAAGCAACGAAGCGTGGAAGAACCAAAGAAGCACCAAACATACACTCATGAATTCTTAGAATAGGTGCTCTGGACCTAAAGCTAAGAGAAGGAATCACGTCACATGTAATAACTATTTTTGCAGAGTAGGGTACCAGTTCACTTGATCAATATTGCACCGGTACCTTAGGGGCTCTTGGTTTTCATATTAGTTGGGGTCAGAGTGTATTAGCAAGTTTCAATATATTTTATGAAGTCAGGCAACAAGCCTTTCGAAGTAAACATTGGAAAAGAATACCCTCTCTTAAGGGGCATGACGATTCTAGGGTTTTGTATCTTCTATGTTGCAAAACATAAAATATTGGAATTCAATAACCTACTGGAGTCAAGGAGTTATGTTTGACTTTAGTAAATTATAGGAAGGATTTAATTAACCTAGAGCTGGGTCGAGGGAGATACGCATACAATGCTCATTTTGAATGATATTTAAATTCGAAATCCAAGCCATTTAAAATAATATAAAAGTGGTAGCAATGGATAGGATTTGAATTTAGATGAATTTTAGAGAAAGAACCAACCCATTTGGACCTGTATCAGGGGACATAAGAACTTTTGAAGAAGTGCTAGGAGGGGAAATCGGAAGAGGGGAAAGACTTTGGAAGGAAAGGAAATGATGTCGAAGGCGTAAAGAGGGAGTACGCTTCTAGCCATGGAAAATGGCCCTAGGCTATTGAATAAGAGGAATACGCCTCTCGGGTAAAGATACATATTTGCCGAAAACATTGGGGTATAGCGCGTGTTCCGGAACTGAAAGCATAAAGAAGGAGCTTACGCTTTCGTTGATTCCGACCAACGGGGCCGCTGTCGGTTCGGTATTACCGTTCTTACACGGGCAGCTAACCCTTCACTGACAGTGAACGTGGAGAGAAAAAGGATTAGATCGGTGACTGGGCGATGCTTTCTGACGGCGAGCGGGGCAGCACTTGTTGGTTGGCAGCGGTCGAACCGGGTAGACTACGTTCAGACGAGCTGACGGCACCGGGTTGGCGGTACCCACCAACAACGACGGCTGCACTCACGGCGGCGAGGGTCTGGCTGGTTAGATGGCATCGGTGGGGAGGTTACAACAAGCACCGACGGCGACCGGATTGGCGGCGAGGGCGAGCTCAGTGAAGCCCGGGTGGCGACGGAGGGGAGTGCTCTCCTTGGTGGTTCGCCGGCAGCAGCCCAGACCGAGGAAGGCGAGGGCGACCAACGAGTCCGGGTCAAGAAGAAGGGCGGCGACTCTCGGGTAGGTGGCGGTTGCCGTTGGGGGCGACGGGAGCGGCGACTCCGGTGGGTGTCGAATCTAGACGGCGGAGTGAGTCTCACCGAGCGGCAGCTCTGGAACTGCTACGGCAAGCTCGGGCTGCAAGCAGCGGAGGAGGGGCTAGATGGGAGACGGAGGAACCACCAGACGTGAGCGAGGGAGGAGAAGAATCACCGGGGCGGAGCTGTGCGAATGCGGTGATGCTCCCGTGCCAGTCCTGGAGGCGGAAAAGGGTGCTCGGGTAGAGGGAAGTGCGGCGATGGGGGCTTGGCAGAGAGCAGCTTGTGAGCGTGGAGGCTTGAGCAAGGAGGGAATATAGGAGAGGAGGATTGGGGAGATGGGCGCTCGGGAAAGGAAGAAGAGCAGAGAAGGGAATTGCTTGGGGAGATCGAGTAGAGTTGAAGAGGAGGAAGATGCGAGCTGCCCAGTTGGAGAAAAGGAGTAGGCGGAGGAGCTTGGAAGTAGAGCTCGGAAGAAATGGCAAAGGAAAGATTGGAAGCTCGGCTTTAAAGGAGAACGGAGGAGGGCACAGGCGCGGAGATGGCACTGGTAGCAGCAAAACTAGAGCTGTGGCTACAATGGAAATTGGGCACCGATTGCTATTGGAGAGCAGGTGGTGCTGCACGGTGGGGAGAAGCAGCGCATTAACCGGAGGTAGAAGAAGAAAGGAGCGGGGAGAAAGAGGAGCTGCCTACTGGGACCTGGACCCACATGCAAGGGAGTCATAGGGGATTCGGTTGGTAGCTTTCAGGTGGTCTTAGCAAGGGGAAAGAATGAACTTTTCAGCAGGGAATAAGAGAGATTATTAGGGATAGAAAGAATGAATTTTTCAGCAGGGAATAAGAGAGATTATTAGGGATATATCTCCTGGTATTTGGTGTATATTTCGAGGGATATAACTGTACAAAAACCATGGGGTGCTTAGGATGAAAATGGATTCATATAGGTCCGAGGGTGTTCTACAAAAATTTACCACTTCGAATGTAAAAAAAAGTAATAAAAAAGGCTAAGTTCGTAATTAACCAAAATCAAGTTATATATATATATATATATATCTTGAAATTTTTGAAAAGAACTTGGATAGATGATCATAAGCCTGAGGTGTACATATCTAATTGTGTCTCCCCCAAAGGAAAAGATAGATCACGTATAGTTTTTGAAACTATAAAAGGTCAGCCGGTTGATGGTGAGGTTTAGAAATCAGAAGAGATTGATGAAGTCCAGCAGTATTTAGACTGCAAGCACTTAGTTCCACATGAAGCATTATGGCGGTTATTTGAATTTTCTCTGCATTCTAAAATGCCATCTGTTGAGCGATTAGAGATATATTTACCTGACATGAATACTGTCACTTACAAAGCAACAATGAATCTCCATAGTATTGTGTCTTATGCTGATCTTTACAGAAAAACAATGCTCACTGAATGGTTTATTGCAAATCAGAACTTTCCTTATGCACATCGATTAACATACTGTGATTTTCCAACAGAGTGGAGCTGGGATAGAGCTGAAAAAAATATGGAAAAAAAGGCCTGTTGCTGGTCAGAAAATAGGTCGTATTTATTATGTACATCCTTCTGCTGGTGAACGTTTTTATCTTAGGATGCTCTTAATGGTCGTTTAAAGGAGCCTGTAGTTTTGACCATTTACGCACGCACAACGGTGTTATCTATGAAACATTCAAAGAGGCATGTCTAGCACGAGGGCTGTTAGGTGATGATAAAGAATGGTATACTGCGTTTGATGAAGCTTTAGTTTGGGCGACATCGTTACAACTTAGGCGTCTTTATGTGACTATTATTTTGTTTTGTACCATAGATGATGACTGTGCATTTTATAATAGATGTGCCCTGCATTTATCTGATGACATTGAACAAAGATTCCGTGAAATGGTTAATGACTCGCATTTTATGGTTCCTCGTTTACAGCTAGAGAACTTATTGATTGATGAATTGAGCGAGTTATTTCTGCGCTATGGTTCTTCAATTTCAAACTTAATTTACCGCATCAATGTTCAAAAGGTTATAATGCTGGTCCTAATAGAATAATTGAAGATGAGTTATCTTACGATTTAGCAGATCTTTTAGATAATTCTCTTGCCATATCTACTAAATTGAATGTTGATCAAAGAAAATCTTATGATAAAATTGTTAGTACTGTGGTGTCTAAGGAACCTGGCTTTTTCTTTCTTTTTAGTCATGGTGGAATAGGTAAAAATTTTGTTTGGAATGTTGTCCTTTCATATCTACGATCACGAAAAAAAATTATTCTTGCTGTTGCATCATCTAGTGTTGCTTCACTTTTATTACCAGGTGGTAGAATAGCGCATTCACGATTTAAGATTCCGCTTGACATTGATGAGACAACTTTGTGTTATATTAAACAAGGATCTAATTTGGGTGATCTTATTAAGGAATGTTCTCTTATAATCTGGGATGAAGCCCCTATGACACATAGACATTGTTTTGAAACACTAGATAGGACTTTACGTGATATTTTAGCTCCAGATAATCCTAAGGTAGCTATGCTTCCGTTCAGTGGAATGCCTGTTGTTTTAGGCGGTGATTTTAGACAAATTTTGCTTGTCATTGAAGGTGGTTCACGGTCTTAAATTATCAATGCAGCAATAATAAATTCACTTTTGTGGGACCATGTTCATGTCTTGAAGTTGCATGTTAATATGCGGTTATCGAATCCAGCTTTATCACCTAGGAGAGAAGTTGAACTAAATGAATTTAGTAAATGGGTTTTAGCTCTTGGAAATGGTGAGATCCATGAGAATGATAGAGATTATCCTTTTACTGCTGATACAATTAGAATACCTGCAGATCTTCTTGTTAAACCTGGTAACGACAGTATACATGCCATGATAAATGCGGTCTATATTGATCTTCCTAGTAGGTATTGCGATAAGGAATATCTAAGGACTCGAGCTATTGTTTGTCCAAATATGATATATTGATGAAATAAATCTGCGTTTGTTAGACATGATAGCCGGCAATTCATTTGAACACTTAAGTTTTGATTCTATTTAAAAAACAAATGATAAGGTTGGTGATTTTGATGAGCTATATCCTACTGAGTTTTTGAATTCCATTGTTATTAACAATTTTACGCATCATAGGTTGCTCCTTAAAGTTGGTTGCCCCGTAATGCTTCTTAGAAATATTGATCAGAGTATTGGCTTATGTAATGGAACTAGGTTGGTGATAACTAAGCTGGCAGAACGGATTATCCAGGCTGTTATAGTCACAGGGTCAAACGTTGGTGAGATTGTATATATTCCTAGGATCACTTTGACCTCCAAAAAATCTAAGTTCCCATTTGTGCTTGAAAAACGTCAGTATCCTATCAGGGTCAGACATTAGATTGTGTTGTCATATATCTTAAAAGACCTGTTTTCACACATGGGCAATTGTACGTTGCGGTTTCAAGAGTTACATCTAGGGCTGGACTGAAGGTCCTTAGTTATAATGACAACGATGGTTCCAATGACATGACTTTCAATGTCGTGTATCGAGAAGTTCTTTCTGTTATAAAGTAGTAGTAACAAGGCATTGATATGTATATATATATGTACTTTATATGCTTAGATAATTAAATCTAATGCTTGTGTATATACCTATTGTGTTTCTATTACTGTCAGTTTAAGGTGTTATCTTAATCTGTATATTGTCTTTCATGTCATGTCATTACAACCAGGAATCTCCTTTTGTCTGATCTTGACCCGAGCAAAAGACGTGTGTGTCTGTCTCCGTGTTTCGCGTGTATGGGATTAATGAGAAATGGAAAGCTTGTTCGTGTTGATCTTATGCTCATTGATGAGAAGGTATGTTCTTGGTCACTCACTACAGCAGAAAGGGCTTCTACTGACAGGCCAGAAAACCCCCTCCACTGATGGGCGGCCCGACCGTCAGTAGTGCTTATTACTACTGACGGTCACACACCGCCCGTCAGTGGAGACCCCTCGTGGGAGGCGCCTAGAGGTGTCACCACTGACGGGCTCCTTTTAGTGACCGTCAGTGGTTTGCGCCTTTTCACTGACGGGCCATATGTAAGTGCCCGTCAGTAGAGGCTATAGCAATTATACTTAATTATTCATAATCACAGGCTATAGCAATAACATTATACATAATCACAGGCTATAGCAATTATTTATTTTTCACAAATTTCAGAATGGGCCTTCGGCACATAGTCACATGTCAGAACTCATAATCACGTAGTCAAATCTCGTAATCACATAACACATTCGTAATTACACATAACAGTTGACATAACACATTTGTAATCACATAACACTTCACCGCTAATCCATTGATCACAAGTATGAAACAACTATTCTTCAATTTTAAAAACAACTAATCTATCAATTCTCGCTTAAGTTTGGCTTCGGAAATTAGGGGCCGGCGTAGAATTCACCCATTGGATTGATAACTTCAAAGTTGATGACTTTGGCAAAGATTCTTTGGATGCGGGCAAAGTCCTGACGCCAGTCGTACAAGTGATTTCCCAGCTCACTCCAAGCCTTCAGTTCTTTCATATCTTTCCAATGCTTGTTCTTGTACCGGACAAAGCAGTCCATATGGGCACAGTTGTAGTACCCACATGTCACTCTATTTTCGGGCTGAACTCTGCAAGGGAACTTGTAATGGTGTACCATTCTTGTCACTTTTGAAGGTATTCTACTATGTCCCGAGAACTTGGCTTTGAAAAAGGCTGTATCCAAAATATTAGTGATATTGCCGAAGTCCGATCTCTTTTTCTCGTCGGAGTCAAAGTAAAATGCCTTGGCCCAGCTTGGAATAATCACAATAAGGACCTAGTGGTCGCTGTGTCGATGTGAACAAATGAACGTAAGTAGGCGGAGATACGTACGTAAAAAACAAAAAAAATTCCACGGTGCTAAGTTAAGGACTTACGGAGGGTTGTAGGGGGCTAGTAGGTAGTCCTTGTCCTTATGAATGATGAACGCACACGTAAGGTATTCTTCCAGAAAGACTCGACCATCCGGGGTCGCAGCATAGCCTTCGTTCATGCATATCGGATCGATTATTCCAATATCGGACTCGCGTAGACATCTGCACTCTTGGCCTTGGTAGAGAGCCCATAGCCTGACCATTGTGGTGTCGAGCCTATAGAGGTTGTACATGTTGAAGAGGTCCTCAAAGTTGATTTCGAAGGTGTCCTGGTTGTTCTCCATGAAGAAGTTGTAATCTCTTGGCACCTTGACCTTCCAATATTGACAAAATGTTTGCAGATCTCTAGACATCTTTAGGTAATCATCATGCAGCGCCTTCATGTCCTCCGAAAGATTATCCAACTCATCCTGCGGGAGCAAGTCTCGACCTGGATAGAAAACATCTCGCCAGAGACCCATGCTCCGTGTAGATAATTTGGATGATGATGTTGAGAAGGATAAAGATTTCTTCATGTGCTTTGCTCCTTCCTTTCCTTCTCGCCGATGCCGGCCCGTCTCTTTTTTCCTTTCTTCCTCCTGTGTAGCGGCTCAGGACTCTTGCCTGTCGCCATCGCTGCTTCCAGTGTTCCGGCTAGTGTGGCGGGAGAGATAATCTTTCCTCTGGGTTGATCCAGCCGGTCGCCTTGAGCCTCGGAGCGCCTTTCCAGTGGATCGTTATTGGGTTCCTCCGGCGCCTCCAGGGACTGGAAAACCGGCTCCATGCACTGGTCCCCGACAAGATGGTCTTCCAGGTCTTTAAACGACGGAGGCATTTGGCTGAGTCCCAGCAGAGATAGTCCGACTGATGGAGAGGGGGTCGTACGAGGAGAGGGGGCCGTGCGAGGTGAGCCCGCCGCAGATAAAATAATTTGGCTCTTCGGCCACTGGATGAAGTAGTTCTTGTACTGCCCTAGCTTCGTCAGTTCCACTTCAGGAGGGACTGGGACTAACACATCATTGTAGTCGTTGAGGACGACGTCCACCTGCACCTTCGCATGGTGCTCCCGCATAGGAACACAGTGTATGATTGCCGCCTCCGGCGTTGGGAAAACCTAGCTGTGCGCAACCTTGACCTTCATGCCAGGAATTTGCACCGTGAGTATGCATCTAGTGGCTTCCTGCGAAACAGAGGATAGATGTGCCATCCTCATTGGAGTCAGGACAATGGAATCATGATTTACTGTAATGACTCATTTAGCGGATGAAACTTACAGTGATGCTGTCGACAGGATTATGCGAGTCGGGGCCGCCATCCGAGGCGGATGCGCGGCTACTCCATCCAGACAGCTGGTTCACGGGAAGCATGGTCGGACCGCCTTGCGCTGCGAGCACTTGCATACGTAGCCACGTCTGCTCAGCAATCTCCCGCATTTGCTCCCGCAAATTTTCCATGTACTCCTGACTATCTCTCCTTGGCCGGTGGCGACCCTCGGGGTTTCGGAGAAATACTTTGTCCCATCTAACGCCATCCCCGACGCCTACTACATGGCCCCGATGCTCCAGTTTCTGTTGAGCCTTCGCCAGATCATCGTTCCACATCGGGAAGCTCGTGACGGAGTCCTGTGAGCTTCCAGGCTGTTGGCTCAGTTCTGTCTACAAGTTATATTACTTCATGAGAATATAGCGTATTTGGATGCAACGTAATTACGTAAGAAAAGAAACTGAGTTGAGACGTTACCAGCCGGTTGGCCACCTCCCGGAGTTCCTCAGACTCTATAACTGGTGACCCCGTCACAGGGTCAGAGCTTGTGTGCACCCTCATGTACTCCCTGGCACGTGGCTCCCTGAGATGCGCGAAAGGAGGTGCTTTCCCAACCGCGGCTAGTTTGGTGTCCTCGCTGGCCCACTTTGGTCTCTTCCCTAGGTATCCACGGCTGCCGAGCTTGTGGTCTAATGTGTTCTTGGAGTGTAGCTCCTTCCCCCAGCAACTCCTCTCCTGGAATTCTGGACTCTTTATTTGAGCAACGAATTGCTCCCAGTCTTCCTTTTGTATCTTCGACCATCTTTTACTAATTTTAGTATCCCAATCGTCGTCCACGACTTTTTGTGCGTCGTATCGCCAAGTCTTAAGAGCCCTAGCCATGATGCAAAGGGCTTGCGCTTCGACTCTGTCTTTGTTGGCGGCAGGAATCTGGTACTTGTCCCACAGTTTCCTCAAGAGAGCATCTCTAGTCGACTTAGACAATTGGCTGAACTCTTTGCATGTGATCTTAACTTGTTCGCGGACTATGCACCCGCAGGTGTTGCTAAAGGTCCGGGCAGCCTTATGTGGACTAGTTGGAATGTCTTTCACGTCGTCGACTCGAGTGATGATATACGTCTTGTCCGGCAACAGGTTGCCTTTTCTCCTTTTCTGAGACCTGGTCGGGGCCGGAAGCGCTACTTCCTCCTCAAGCGCCTCGTCCTTGTAGCGACCCTGTTTTCCGATCCGATGTCAGTGTAAATTATCGCGGACAAAACGATTTCTTTCAATTTCATGCATGCATATATGTAGTTCAAAAATGATTTCGATTACAAACCCTAACATGCGCCCTTAGGGTTAACATGAAATCGAACATCAAACCTAATGACACTACAGCTCACGATTCAAAAGTTATACATGTTCTAACCATTTTAGCTATCAAAAACTTGTACGAGCCAATTGAACTCACTTGTATGTTCAGACCTTTTTAATTGGTTCAACCTGAAAAACCCGAGAAGGCATGACATGGAATCGGCGTTAGATAAACTTTTAAAATTAACCCTACTCGACTTTTATTAAGGAGATACAAACGTACGGGTATTAGTTTTATATCAGTGGTTGAAACACAGGGATCATTGCTTAAGAATCCTCACGAGATTCATGAAATTTTGAAACTATACGCTGAGTCAATTACAACCGAAATTAAACCTGAATTGGAATAACCAGAAATACAACAGATAAAAGAAAAGAGAAAAGAAATAATTTTTCTGGCCGAGGGTCCCACCCAGCAGAATGTTTTCTTTTCCTTACCGCGTGCAGGCCCCCTTTTCTCCACCTTGCCACAGCTGCAGTCTTTCCCTTCCACGTAGCTCGCATGCAGCCCTTTTTCTTCTCCACTGTAAGTCCCAAGTCTCGATTAGGGTTTATTGCATCTCATGCATACATGGCATCCCCATCCACCCCACCTTTGTAAACTTTTGAAACAATGTATTAATATATTGTCGAATACGTAAATATTTCATCTTCGGTGGAAATAGTTGCAAACACCAATCAATGTAAGTGAAACTATAGAATATGTGCATATCTCATCCTTGAAAACTCAATTTGTGGAAATTAACACCAATCAATTTATTTGAAGTATCGAACCTCGATAAAAGCCCTAATAAGGGGGTGGGTCCAGTGGGTCCCACCAGTGGATCCCCCTTCCAACATTTTCCAACTTTCCCAACACCCATCTCCTAAGAATTGTCCAAAAACCACATGAAATCATAGTCTGATTGGATTATCCGAGGACAAACCCTAAGAGTCGGGAAACTAGGGTTTAGTAAATGGACAAGCTAGGTTGGATCAAAATGCTTCAAATTTTGGAAATGAGCATGAACTGGTGGATGCTAGCCCCCTGCCAATTTTCAGAAATTTTGGGGAACCCTAGGACCTACCTCTAGTTCAAATTGCCGATTAGGTCAAAACCCTAGAGTTGTACTGGATCCCTACCCAAATCAACCCCAAATGAGTTCAAACTTATACAGTAGCTTGAAAATAATATTTAGAACCCCTGGTAAAAATTTCGAGTCAATTGGACAAAGTTTTACACATAAAATAATAAGAGGAGTGATCAGGCATAAAGAAAAAGGAAAAAGAATTAGAAAAACCCTAACCCTAACCCGGCCGAGGCCTAATGGGCCGCCTCGGCCGGCCCAGCTACCCCCGCGCGCGCCCGCGCCCCTCCACTCCCGCTGACAGCAGGGCCCCCGCTGTCAGCCTCCTCCCCTCTCGCAACCGTGCCCCGGGCCCACCTGCAGGACCCGTCGTCCACGTCCCCGACGCCGGCTGGCCGTCGTGGGCGGTGCTCTGATCCCGGCAGGCCTGTCCGAGCCGCTCGCCGCCGTATTTAATCCCCTCGTCCCGACAGCCCTCCTTCCTCCTCGCTCCTTTCTTCCCATCCCGAAAACCCTAGCGCCCAACTTCTTCTCTTCCCGAGCTCCGGCGCCCCTCCGACGAGGAATCCCCGTCGATCCGGTGAGCTAGGTCTAGGGATTTTCCTTCCCCGAGCACCAGCGTGTCTCCCCTCACTTTCCCCTCCATTTTCTTCCACAGATCCGCGCCTGGAAGCCCTCGGTCGTCGCTTTCGTCCTCAAATCCGGCGAGATCTCCGACGAGCTCTCCCCGGCATTCTGGTCTTCCTCCCTTCCCCTTTCCTTGCTCCAGAGAACCAGCTCCTCTCCCTTAACCTCCTCGCATCCTTTTCAGTGCAGATCTGAGCCCCGGAGCACCTCGACGCCGGCAACCCGAAGCCCGCCGTCGTCCCTCTCCGTCGCTAGCCACTTCCAGCCGTCCCCGAGAACATCTCTTGCGCGCATCGACTTCGCGGTGAGCTCCCGACCATGAAACCATTCTCCCCGAGTAGATCCGAGTACCAGAGCCGTCTCCGACGAGCTCTCCGGCGAGGCGCCGCCGCGCGAGCTCGCCTCCGGCCGGTCCCGAGTGAAAGAGGAGAGAGGAGGGGTGAGAGAGAAGCCGGGGCCCGACGCGTGTCGCGCTCGGGTTGGTCTCCGACCACCCGAGCCACTGACCGAAGGGCCCCACTGCCTGCTGACGTGGGTAAAGGGGTAGAATCCCCGGGTTCCTTCTCGGGTGCGCATAGGAATTAGGATTTGACCGGGGTAGCGCTCGGGTACGAGTAGCAATTAGGGTTAGGTTTAGTCAGGGCAGATTTTGAGCAAATTTTCAAACGTGCATAACTTTTAAACTACTTGGCCAAATTTGATAAAATTTATATATTTGGAAACCTCTTGAAAAACTCTACAAGATGGCTGAAACAAAAATTAAGTTTGGATACATGCACAGTATATTACCTGGGGTAGAAGATTAATTAGTGTCGAAGATCCGTAAACCCTAGTTTCATCATCATAACTCCGATCTCGACAAATTATACCTTTCTGGAATCCTTGTGAGAAATACTACGATATGTAACCACTGGAATTCCAGTAAGAATACATGCATGATAGGTCTTAGGTATTAGCTCCTTTATTTGTCGAACCCCGTAAACCCTAACTCGACAAGTGCATAACTAATTGATCGTAACTTCGATTTAATTGATTTCAGTTGCGCTAGTCAATTAGTTCAGAATATTAATCAATTATTAACATGCATGTTCATTGCCACTTCACCATAAGCGATTACCTCTAAAACCCTAATTCGTAATCGCATGAATCTGAGCATGCATATAGCTTAGGACAACCCATCAACCCTAATGTCGATATATTGTTAAGCAATACCATCTTTACACTCATCTTCATGCATACATGTTGGATTCGTTGATTTCATGATCTCTTATATTCGACATCCAAATTGCTTGCACTAGACCACGAAGAAGGAGACCTGCAGGCCCACGAGCAAACTCAGGAACAGGAGCAGTTCTTCGAAGGCAAGCAGAGCTTGTTGCACCTTTATTAACTGTTCAGTACTTAGATTATTTCTTTATATGTTGATGACTAGTACTGATGATTATGCTTAAGTGTTATGTCAAACTAGCATGCTAGGGCGTATTGTGAGATATGTGTGGTTCTGGTCAAAGTCAAGCTGACAAACTAAATGATTGAATCAATTGAAGTGAGATGTGAGAGACGAAGGGAAAGTGTCTCATGGATAAAGTTGGTACCATTCGGGTGTGCGGATGCGATCAGGTGAAGGGAGTGATTTTCGCGGTACCAACCGAAGTTGACTCCATGGTGATAACTACTCTTGATAACACGTGGACGTTAGCGACAGCGAGTGCTGGGGTGTACGGATGTAAGCCTGAGACTCTTGGAGCCTTGCAAACTCCAAGGGTTAATGCATTCTTTGCACTCAGAGTGATCGCGTGTCGGTAATGGTCAGAGAGATAAATTTGAGGTGTGGTCGTGATGGAACACTGCCAGTGTGGTGATATATGGGTGCCCTACCTAACAGGGTGTTTATATGGTTGCCCTACCTAAAAGGGTGTTTATATGGCTGCCCCACCTAACGGGGTGTTTGCTTAGCACATGTGGCTAGTTGTTACCATCACACCCCCCCTAAGTCCTGATATGAAAGTTGGATTGTTAGTAGGTGTCATGATGATGCTTGTGGTGTCAGTTAGTTTTATCGTATGCTTAGACCTTGCTTACTGGTATATGCATCATGTTTACTTAATGCTACACTAGTATGCTTAGGTCATCTAATCAAGCACGGATAAGTCTTGCGAGTACTTTGTACTCACCTAGGGCTCTCCTAGATCATTGCAGGTGAGCCAGCGGTCGAAGAGTTCTTCGATGACGTCTAGTGCGATGCTTGCTTTTGCGTACCTTGGTCGGTTATTGAAAATGGGAACCTTGGTGGATTTTGTCCAGCGAGCAATATGTCGCTGTGGGACTCATTTAAACTCTTCCGCTGTTGTTTAACTTCTCCGTACTCGGATATGCTTTCGGATACGTCCGACTAATGTAATATTTAGTCCGATGTGGACAACTAGTATGTTATCGTATCGTAGTGTTTTGTTGTGATGCTCAAGTTGTTTATAACAGACTGCCCATATACATTGCGTGTATGATATGAAGTATATGGGTTAGTCGTGAAGGACTACGGCCGTTCCTTGTGTTACTTTGTTGAGCGAGATCTCGGTTGAGTGACCCGCTGGCTGAGATGCTGTGCCGGCCAGGCAGGGTGTGGGTGGTTTCTACCGGGCTTTCGAGCGACCCACTAGCTTCGAGCTAGGTTAGGGTGTGGGTAGAACTGCCGGGCTCCTCCGACTCTACTCTGCACGGTAGCGTTCGTGAACGACTCTAGACCTTCACACGACTCGTGGAATTGAATGTGGCTCTGGGAAGCCCAGTCGCTTCCGGCCGGCTCGACCCAAGGTGGGGTCGGGTGTCGGATCCCTCCACTGTGGTGCGTACGGCGCAGGTACCGTGCCACCCAGTCGACGGACGCCTTCGGTCCTTGGCGACTGTTCGTTCCTCTAGTCATATTCTATTCCGGGGCCGTGACAGCTTGGTATCAGAGCCGAACTGACCGTAGGAAGCCAATTGCAGGTGGACGTTAGTTAGGACTCGCCATTGTCGAGAAAATTATTTCGAAAATTTAAACCCTATGTTTAAAATGAATAAGTAGATTGCTTTTTATTTCTTCACCTCCTCACTCTTAGTTCTGAAGTTCTTCTCTATTGCATTTGTTTTCATTGTGTGGCTAACCCTGTCCTCTCTAACCCCAAAAATTTGTATAGGATGGTGTATAATGTGGTGACCGACCCGCAACAGCTTGGAGGATGGGCTGCTTTGTTGTGGAGGATGTTGGAATATCTTGGAGTGCCCCCGGAAGAACTCCCTGCCTTCCATGCCAAGACTTATAAGGTTCATGGAAAGACTCACTTTTGGATGGCATGGGTCGCAGTGAAGGTTTCGGACTTGGATCAGACCTTTACATCATCTAGACCCAGTGATGAAGATGCCCGATTGGAAGCCTCAAGAAAAGCAGTTCTCCACCTACGGCATCACTTCGACGAGATCTTTCTATTTTCTCCCTTCCGTCTCATTCCCCAGATTACTGACGGAGGTGCCAGCATCAGGGTACCAGTGCCAAGTGATGACGAAGAAGATGATGAGACTGAGTTGGAGACGATCCAGCACATTGTTGATGCGGAAGTAATGCACCACAGGCTGTATCAGGATTATGGAAAGGCTACTCAAGAAGTGGAACGATTGACAAAAGTTAACCGCAAGCTTCGCATGGAGTTGCGCCGGAGATACCATGTGGCGAATGAGGATGAGTCTTGCGGCGAGAGCCCTTATGTCCCGGTGGAGGAGCCAACCCCGATTTCACCTTGTAAGACCAACCAACCTGAGAATTCTGGAACGAAGCCGCGCAAAAGGATGACAGCCCGACAGTACCTTCGGCTTTTCACCCCAAGATCCTCAGAAGCAAATGCCTCGACGCCAGCCACCTCAGTTCCCACTGATGAAGCTGCACTGTCTGAAGAAGAAGAAGAAGACCCGGAAGAGCGTGTGTGGTACACCACGAGCAACCCACCGTCCGATGAGAAGTAAGATGAACGCTTGGAGAATAGCAATGGAGACTTACGAGACCTATTGGTGTAGTGAAGAATCATTAGGAAGTCCTTAGAAGTGCTGTTTGGAGTTAGCATTAGGCCAAAGGTCTCATTTTGTAATGTAAGCCGGATCAAACCCTAGGGTTAAAACATCTTTTGGAGGCATGTAATGGGGTATTAAGGGCTGCAAATTTTGGTATTTTGTAACGTTTAGTTCGCCATAAGGGTGAATCTAAACCGCAGCCCCCTCTATGGACTATGTTGAACGTATTAATGCAATCCAATTTGGTGGTCAATCGTTCTTGTCATTGTTCTGTTCTTCATTTTCTTGTGAAAGTGTAGAGAGCAATGTAGCATGTTCATAAACACCCTGTTACATCATTGCGAACCATTTGCGTTCAGTCTCCCTGACCTTGACCTGTTCTTGCTCTTGTCCTTTGATTGCAACAGAATGGCGACCGGAACCCGTGGTGCTGCTAGGGGTCGTCGTGAGAACCCTGAGGAGGAACCAGTGCCACCTCCTCCCCAGCAACCCAACATTGCGGACTTGCTGATGACTCAGAACCGGATCCTCGAGCAACTTGCGCGCAATCAAGGCGCAGCTGGTGGCCAAGCTCATGGTGGTCTAGCTGACTTCCAGCGGACTCAACCTCCCACCTTCAGCCAAGCGGATGATCCCCTAGAAGCTGATAGCTGGATCCAGCAGATTGAAAGTAAGCTCGAACTAGCGGAGTGTGCTGAAGCGAACAAGGTCAAATTCGCTTCTCACTACCTGGTAGGCGCTGCCGCAGAGTGGTGGCAGAACTTCAAGGCCATTCAAGCTGCAGGCCATGTGATCACTTGGACTGAGTTCAAGACCGGATTTCGCAATTTCCATATCCCCGATGGCATCATGGCTCTGAAAAGGGAGGAGTTCAGAGATCTGCGTCAAGGAAAGAAGCCTATCATGGAATTCCTCCGCGAATTCAATCATTTGTCGCGGTATGCCTCTGAGGAAGTTTCCACTGATAGAAATAAGGTTCGACACTTTATGGACAAGCTAAGTGATGAGCTGCGAGCAAGACTAGCTACAGTGGATGTACGCGACTTCCAGTATCTGGTGGATAAGGCCATCAATATTGAAGCTAGAGAGTTGGTCCTGACCCAGAACCGTAAACGTGAACGGGAGATGCAAAGATCTGCTGCGAGCAGTTCACAAAAGCCGCGAATGTGGCAGCAGCAGTCACCCCGTCCTGCAACGCAGTATGCGCCAAGGCCACAGGGGTTTGTTCCGCGCCCTCAGCCGCAAACACACCAGCCTCACCCTCAGGGAGGACAGTCCCGACCATCAATTGACTACAGTCAGGTGCGGTGTTTCAATTGCGGAAAGATGGGACATTTCGCAAACCAGTGTCTCCGACCCCGTACTGGGCATACCTTTGCCCCCAAGGCGCAACCAGGACAGCAGGGCGGAAACCAGCAAGCTAGGGGTCCAATTCCCAATAGGCCTCAAGTTCCCGGCCATGGCAGAGTCAACAATGTCACAGCGGAGGAAGCGCAGGAGGCGCCAGAAGTAGTAATGGGTACGCTCCCTGTCAATTCAATCCCTGCTGTTGTTCTCTTCGATTCAGGAGCATCGCATTCTTTCATATCCAGCAAATTTGCGCATGAGAACCATGTTCCCTCTTCAGCATTGCATCCACACCTTCTTATTGCAACGCCTGGATCGGAATTAAGGGCTGAGTCAGTCTGTGAGGGTGTTAAGATAGAAATCGGTGGGGAATCTTTTCTAGCCAACACAGTAGTCCTTGGATCAAAGGGGTTAGATGTTATACTGGGCATGAACTGGTTAGTCCAGCACAAAGCAAGAATAGATTGTGCTAACAGGTCCGTTTCACTTGTGGCCGAATCGGGTAGGGAAGTGAAATTTGTGTCATCAGCGCCCTCAGAGCATCTTTTCGCAGTGAGTGCCACCCTAGACCAGGGAATTGAGCTGGTTCCCGTGGTTCGCGATTACCCGGACGTCTTTCCCGAGGAATTGCCGGGTATGCCCCCTGATCGTGCTGTAGAGTTTGTCATTGACCTCCCACCAGGGACAGCTCCTATTTCAAAGCGACCCTATCGGATATCCCCAAAGGAGTTGTTGGAAATGAAGAAGCAACTCCAGGAACTGGAGAACAAGGGTTTCATTAGGCCCAGTTCCTCACCGTGGGGTTGCCCCGCCATGTTTGTGAAGAAGAAGGATGACAGTCTCAGGATGGTAGTTGACTATCGCCCACTGAATGAACTCACAGTAAAGAACAAGTATCCCCTTCCCCGGATTGACGATCTCTTTGATCAGTTGACTGGCGCCTGTGTCTTTTCCAAGATTGATCTTCGCTTAGGATATCACCAAATAAAGATAAGAACCGAAGACATCCCGAAGACGGCCTTTACCACCCGCTATGGGTCATATGAGTATACGGTGATGTCCTTTGGATTGACCAATGCCCCCTCCACGTTCATGCAACTCATGAACTCAGTATTCATGGAGTACCTCGACCAATTTGTTGTCGTCTTCATCGACGATATCCTCATTTATTCCAAATCTGAGTCAGAACATGAAGACCACTTGAGAATGGTATTGGAAAGGCTTCGTGAACATCGCCTCTATGCGAAGTTCTCAAAGTGTGAGTTTTGGAAACATCAAGTGGAGTTTCTAGGCCATGTCCTTTCAGCGGATGGAGTCGCGGTAGACCCGAGCAAGGTGCAAGCCGTTCAAGAATGGAAGCAGCCTAAGTCGGTTACTCAAATTCGGAGTTTCCTGGGTTTGGCAGGATACTACCGTCGTTTCATCGAAGGTTTCTCCTCCATAGCGAAACCAATGACTGAACTGTTGAAGAAGGACCAGAAGTTCGTGTGGTCTGACAAGTGCGAAAACAGCTTCCAAGAGCTCAAGAAAAGGCTAACTTCAGCCCCAGTGCTTATCCTGCCGGACGTTAACAAGGATTTTGAAGTATATTGTGATGCCTCCCGGAATGGGTTAGGATGTGTACTCATGCAAGATGGCCGTGTCGTAGCTTATGCCTCCCGTCAGTTGAGACCTCATGAAGCCAACTATCCAACCCATGACTTGGAATTAGCAGCCGTGGTGCATGCTCTCAAGATATGGCGACATTACCTCATCGGTAATCGTTGCGAAATTTATTCGGATCACAAGAGCTTGAAATATCTTTTCACCCAGCCGGACTTGAACCTTCGTCAAAGGAGATGGTTGGAACTTATTAAGGACTATGACCTAGGTTTGAACTATACCCCCGGCAAAGCCAACGTTGTTGCTGATGCACTTAGCCGGAAAGCCTATTGCAACAACACCATGGTTCTGGAACAACAACCACCTCTCCATGAGGAATTTCAGCGGCTCAACTTGGAGATAGTTGAGCAAGGATCCCTTGCCATCTTAGAAGTAAAACCCTCATTAGAAGACCAAATCAAGACCGCCCAAGTTCAGAACATTGGAATGCAAAAAATCAGAGAAAAGATAAAAAGTGGTGTCACTACCTGTTTTACTGAAGATAAAGATGGTGTGCTTTGGTTCGGAAAACGACTTGTGGTGCCCAAGGATCAGCAACTGAAGGATCAAATTCTCCATGAAGCCCACAATTCCCCCTTAGCCATTCATCCTGGTAGCACCAAAATGTACCAAGATCTCCGTCATCGATTCTGGTGGACAAGGATGAAGCGAGAGATTGCTCGTTATGTGGCAGCGTGCGACGTGTGTCGAAGAGTGAAAGCCGAGCATCAACGACCAGCAGGCCTACTTCAACCACTCCCAGTTCCCGAGTGGAAATGGGAGGAGATTAGCATGGATTTTGTAGTTGGATTACCAAAAACCCCCAAAGGCAACGATGCAGTATGGGTGATTGTGGACCGCCTTTCCAAGGTCGCTCACTTCATCCCCGTGAAGACAACACATAAAGTGAGCCAGCTAGCAAGATTGTATGTCGCCCGAATCGTCTGTCTTCACGGTGTTCCCAAGAGGATTGTCTCAGACCGAGGCACCCAATTTACCAGCCGATTCTGGAAGTGTCTGCATGAGGCTATGGGAACCTCTCTGTCGTTCAGCACAGCCTTCCATCCTCAGACTGGAGGTCAAGTTGAGAGAACAAACCAGATCCTAGAAGATATGCTGAGGTCCTGTGCTCTCACAGCTGGTTCCAATTGGGAAGAGTACTTGCCATATGCAGAGTTCGCCTACAATAACAGTTATCAGACTAGCCTCGGAATGGCACCATTTGAAGTACTATACGGAAGAAAGTGCAGAACCCCCTTGAACTGGTCAGAGACCGGTGAGAGGCAATTCTTTGGACCTAACCCAATCGAAGAAGCCGAAGAACTAGTTCACCACATCCGTCAACGACTTCGTGAAGCACAGTCCAGACAGAAGAGCTATGCCGATCCACGCCGTCGAGAGGTTACCTTTCAAGTTGGAGATAGTGTATATCTTAAGGTCACTCCATTCAAGGGAGTCCACCGCTTTGGCATGAAAGGAAAGCTAGCCCCTCGATATGTTGGACCTTATCGAGTCTTAGCCAAACGAGGAACTGTTGCGTATCAGTTGGAATTGCCGCCAGAATTATCCCGATTGCACGACGTCTTCCATGTGTCTCAGTTAAAGGCATGTCATCGCGTCCCGGAAACCAAGATCAACCCTCAAATGGAAGTGCTACATGAAGACCTCTCTTATCGAGAACATCCCGTGTGCATCCTCGATGAGACAGAGCGCAAGACTCGACGCCGTACCATCAAGTTTTTCAAGGTTCAGTGGAGCAATCACACCGAAGATGAAGCTACATGGGAACAAGAAGATTGGCTCAGGAAGGAGTTTCCAACATTGTTTGTCGAACGTTAGAGATCTCGGGTCGAGATCTTTTTAAGGGGGGTAGGTTTTGTAAGTCCCAAGTCTCGATTAGGGTTTATTGCATCTCATGCATACATGGCATCCCCATCCACCCCACCTTTGTAAACTTTTGAAACAATGTATTAATATATTGTCGAATACGTAAATATTTCATCTTCGGTGGAAATAGTTGCAAACACCAATCAATGTAAGTGAAACTATAGAATATGTGCATATCTCATCCTTGAAAACTCAATTTGTGGAAATTAACACCAATCAATTTATTTGAAGTATCGAACCTCGATAAAAGCCCTAATAAGGGGGTGGGTCCAGTGGGTCCCACCAGTGGATCCCCCTTCCAACATTTTCCAACTTTCCCAACACCCATCTCCTAAGAATTGTCCAAAAACCACATGAAATCATAGTCTGATTGGATTATCCGAGGACAAACCCTAAGAGTCGGGAAACTAGGGTTTAGTAAATGGACAAGCTAGGTTGGATCAAAATGCTTCAAATTTTGGAAATGAGCATGAACTGGTGGATGCTAGCCCCCTGCCAATTTTCAGAAATTTTGGGGAACCCTAGGACCTACCTCTAGTTCAAATTGCCGATTAGGTCAAAACCCTAGAGTTGTACTGGATCCCTACCCAAATCAACCCCAAATGAGTTCAAACTTATACAGTAGCTTGAAAATAATATTTAGAACCCCTGGTAAAAATTTCGAGTCAATTGGACAAAGTTTTACACATAAAATAATAAGAGGAGTGATCAGGCATAAAGAAAAAGGAAAAAGAATTAGAAAAAACCCTAACCCTAACCCGGCCGAGGCCTAATGGGCCGCCTCGGCCGGCCCAGCTACCCCCGCGCGCGCCCGCGCCCCTCCACTCCCGCTGACAGCAGGGCCCCCGCTGTCAGCCTCCTCCCCTCTCGCAACCGTGCCCCGGGCCCACCTGCAGGACCCGTCGTCCACGTCCCCGACGCCGGCTGGCCGTCGTGGGCGGTGCTCTGATCCCGGCAGGCCTGTCCGAGCCGCTCGCCGCCGTATTTAATCCCCTCGTCCCGACAGCCCTCCTTCCTCCTCGCTCCTTTCTTCCCATCCCGAAAACCCTAGCGCCCAACTTCTTCTCTTCCCGAGCTCCGGCGCCCCTCCGACGAGGAATCCCCGTCGATCCGGTGAGCTAGGTCTAGGGATTTTCCTTCCCCGAGCACCAGCGTGTCTCCCCTCACTTTCCCCTCCATTTTCTTCCACAGATCCGCGCCTGGAAGCCCTCGGTCGTCGCTTTCGTCCTCAAATCCGGCGAGATCTCCGACGAGCTCTCCCCGGCATTCTGGTCTTCCTCCCTTCCCCTTTCCTTGCTCCAGAGAACCAGCTCCTCTCCCTTAACCTCCTCGCATCCTTTTCAGTGCAGATCTGAGCCCCGGAGCACCTCGACGCCGGCAACCCGAAGCCCGCCGTCGTCCCTCTCCGTCGCTAGCCACTTCCAGCCGTCCCCGAGAACATCTCTTGCGCGCATCGACTTCGCGGTGAGCTCCCGACCATGAAACCATTCTCCCCGAGTAGATCCGAGTACCAGAGCCGTCTCCGACGAGCTCTCCGGCGAGGCGCCGCCGCGCGAGCTCGCCTCCGGCCGGTCCCGAGTGAAAGAGGAGAGAGGAGGGGTGAGAGAGAAGCCGGGGCCCGACGCGTGTCGCGCTCGGGTTGGTCTCCGACCACCCGAGCCACTGACCGAAGGGCCCCACTGCCTGCTGACGTGGGTAAAGGGGTAGAATCCCCGGGTTCCTTCTCGGGTGCGCATAGGAATTAGGATTTGACCGGGGTAGCGCTCGGGTACGAGTAGCAATTAGGGTTAGGTTTAGTCAGGGCAGATTTTGAGCAAATTTTCAAACGTGCATAACTTTTAAACTACTTGGCCAAATTTGATAAAATTTATATATTTGGAAACCTCTTGAAAAACTCTACAAGATGGCTGAAACAAAAATTAAGTTTGGATACATGCACAGTATATTACCTGGGGTAGAAGATTAATTAGTGTCGAAGATCCGTAAACCCTAGTTTCATCATCATAACTCCGATCTCGACAAATTATACCTTTCTGGAATCCTTGTGAGAAATACTACGATATGTAACCACTGGAATTCCAGTAAGAATACATGCATGATAGGTCTTAGGTATTAGCTCCTTTATTTGTCGAACCCCGTAAACCCTAACTCGACAAGTGCAAAACTAATTGATCGTAACTTCGATTTAATTGATTTCAGTTGCGCTAGTCAATTAGTTCAGAATATTAATCAATTATTAACATGCATGTTCATTGCCACTTCACCATAAGCGATTACCTCTAAAACCCTAATTCGTAATCGCATGAATCTGAGCATGCATATAGCTTAGGACAACCCATCAACCCTAATGTCGATATATTGTTAAGCAATACCATCTTTACACTCATCTTCATGCATACATGTTGGATTCGTTGATTTCATGATCTCTTATATTCGACATCCAAATTGCTTGCACTAGACCACGAAGAAGGAGACCTGCAGGCCCACGAGCAAACTCAGGAACAGGAGCAGTTCTTCGAAGGCAAGCAGAGCTTGTTGCACCTTTATTAACTGTTCAGTACTTAGATTATTTCTTTATATGTTGATGACTAGTACTGATGATTATGCTTAAGTGTTATGTCAAACTAGCATGCTAGGGCGTATTGTGAGATATGTGTGGTTCTGGTCAAAGTCAAGCTGACAAACTAAATGATTGAATCAATTGAAGTGAGATGTGAGAGACGAAGGGAAAGTGTCTCATGGATAAAGTTGGTACCATTCGGGTGTGCGGATGCGATCAGGTGAAGGGAGTGATTTTCGCGGTACCAACCGAAGTTGACTCCATGGTGATAACTACTCTTGATAACACGTGGACGTTAGCGACAGCGAGTGCTGGGGTGTACGGATGTAAGCCTGAGACTCTTGGAGCCTTGCAAACTCCAAGGGTTAATGCATTCTTTGCACTCAGAGTGATCGCGTGTCGGTAATGGTCAGAGAGATAAATTTGAGGTGTGGTCGTGATGGAACACTGCCAGTGTGGTGATATATGGGTGCCCTACCTAACAGGGTGTTTATATGGTTGCCCTACCTAAAAGGGTGTTTATATGGCTGCCCCACCTAACGGGGTGTTTGCTTAGCACATGTGGCTAGTTGTTACCATCACACCCCCCCCCTAAGTCCTGATATGAAAGTTGGATTGTTAGTAGGTGTCATGATGATGCTTGTGGTGTCAGTTAGTTTTATCGTATGCTTAGACCTTGCTTACTGGTATATGCATCATGTTTACTTAATGCTACACTAGTATGCTTAGGTCATCTAATCAAGCACGGATAAGTCTTGCGAGTACTTTGTACTCACCTAGGGCTCTCCTAGATCATTGCAGGTGAGCCAGCGGTCGAAGAGTTCTTCGATGACGTCTAGTGCGATGCTTGCTTTTGCGTACCTTGGTCGGTTATTGAAAATGGGAACCTTGGTGGATTTTGTCCAGCGAGCAATATGTCGCTGTGGGACTCATTTAAACTCTTCCGCTGTTGTTTAACTTCTCCGTACTCGGATATGCTTTCGGATACGTCCGACTAATGTAATATTTAGTCCGATGTGGACAACTAGTATGTTATCGTATCGTAGTGTTTTGTTGTGATGCTCAAGTTGTTTATAACAGACTGCCCATATACATTGCGTGTATGATATGAAGTATATGGGTTAGTCGTGAAGGACTACGGCCGTTCCTTGTGTTACTTTGTTGAGCGAGATCTCGGTTGAGTGACCCGCTGGCTGAGATGCTGTGCCGGCCAGGCAGGGTGTGGGTGGTTTCTACCGGGCTTTCGAGCGACCCACTAGCTTCGAGCTAGGTTAGGGTGTGGGTAGAACTGCCGGGCTCCTCCGACTCTACTCTGCACGGTAGCGTTCGTGAACGACTCTAGACCTTCACACGACTCGTGGAATTGAATGTGGCTCTGGGAAGCCCAGTCGCTTCCGGCCGGCTCGACCCAAGGTGGGGTCGGGTGTCGGATCCCTCCACTGTGGTGCGTACGGCGCAGGTACCGTGCCACCCAGTCGACGGACGCCTTCGGTCCTTGGCGACTGTTCGTTCCTCTAGTCATATTCTATTCCGGGGCCGTGACAGCAATGAAAGGAAAGCTAGCTCCTCGTTACATCGGTCCTTATCGAATCCTAGCCAGACGGGGAACCGTGGCGTATCAATTGGAATTACCTCCAGAGCTATCTCGGATGCATGATGTCTTCCATGTGTCCCAGCTCAAAGCCTGCCATCGAATTCCCGAGACGAAGATCAACCCTGAAATCGACGTGCTGCATGAAGACCTCTCTTATCGAGAACATCCGGTGTGTATTCTCGATGAGATGGAACGCAAGACTCGAAACCGCACCATCAAGTTCTTCAAGGTACAATGGAGCAACCACACTGAAGATGAAGCCACCTGGGAGCGCGAAGAATGGCTCCAGACCGAGTTTCCAACCCTGTTTCTCGATCGTTAGAGATCTCGGGTCGAGATCTTTTTAAGGGGGGTAGGTTTTGTAATACCCAATTGTAACAAAGTAGGTATTTCACTTGCATGCATGCATACCTGGCATCATCCCGCACCATCTCGTTTAAACCCGAAAAGGATATAATTGTAATTTATAGAATATGTTAATATCTCATCCTCGGTGAATATTTATACAAACAGCAATCAACTTATTCGAAGTAGTTGAATTGAAAAGGTCATTAATAAGGGTGGTGGAAGTCATCGAACACTTCGGTGAATCCCCGTCCCTGAACCTAAAACCCTAAAGGAGCTGGAATTAGGGTTTCGACGATAGAACAAATTTTAGTGGATGCCAACCTCCCAAATCTCACAAATCATTTCAAAAGTGGAAACCCTAGCCCCTTGCCAATTTTCATAAATTTTGGGAAAGTTTAGAGCCTAGTTGCAGTGTAAACCCTAAATTGAGCCCTAATTCAAATTTGAACTGGACACCCATTCAAATGAGCTCCAAATCGACCCAAACTTCTACAGCAGCTCAAGAATAAAGATTAGAAACCCCTGTAAAAATTTCACATTATTTGGACCAAAATACGCACATAAAATAACGTGGGGAAAGGTTCTGGTTTCAGAAATTAAAAAGAAAAATAAAAACCCTAAAGCTAATCGGGCCAGCGGCCTGCTCGGCCGGCCCAGCTGGCCGGCCCACTTCCCCCGCGCGCGCGCCTCTCCCCTCCGCTCCCGCTGACAGGCTGGCCCCGCCTGTCAGCTTCCGCCCCCTCTCACTGCCGCGCCCCGGGCCCGCTTGTCATCCCGCCCGCGCCACGTCGCCGTCGCCCGCTCGCCGCAGTGGGCGGTGCCCCGCCCCCGACGCTCCCTGTCCGAGCCACCGCCGCCCTTTAAATACCGCCTCCCGACCGCCATTGCCTCCTCTTCCTCGCAGTTCTCGCTCCCCCAAACCCTAGTTCCCCGGTGCTCTTCTCCCCTCACCACCATCTTCTTCCCGAGCTCCGGCGCCCTCCTCCGGTGAGAAATCCATGGCGTCACAGTGAGCCTCGGCTACCCTTCTTCCTCCCCAAGCTTCCCCGTCCTCATCCTCACCCATTCCTGCTCCTTGTTGCTCAGATCCGTGCCCGGGAGGTCTTGTCGTCGCCGCTCCAGTCGCCACCGTCGTCTCCAACTCCGGCGAGGCATCGCCACGGCCTGAGTGCCTCCCGAGCTCGATCTCCCCTTCCCCGAGCCTCCTCTCTTCTTCCCTAACCACCCTATCCCCTTTTCTCTGTAGGTCCGAGCCCCGAAGCCACCCGTCGCCGGTGACCGAACCTCCCCCGCCGCTCCTCACCGTCACCAGCCTTCCCGGACCCTCCTCGGTCCTCCCCGAGCCCCGAGTCGTCTCCAGGGTGAACTTTCGGTCACCCTGCCTTCCTCCCCGAGCTCAACCGAGCTCGGGAACCATCTCCGGTGAGCTCTCCGGTGAGCCCTCCGCCGCCTGAGCCCCTTTCCGGCCGGTCCCGAGTGAGGCAGAGAGAGAGAGAGAGTATAGAGAGAGGAGGGGACACGTGTCCAGCTCGGGTGAGCTAATGAGCCCTCACCCACTGACCCACGGGTCAGTGGGTGTGGTTATGAGGGTTAGATATGGGGTGAGTTCTTGGGTGAATCTAGCAAGTGAATCCAGTAGCGCAGAGAGAGCGGGGTTGTTTTCGGGTGTACCTAGCATTTAGAGGTAGGGCTGTTAGGGTTAGGTTTTGTTCAAAAATTCAAACCCTCATAACTTTTGAACCAGGAGGCCAAATTTAAATTTTTTTATATATTTGGAAAGCTTGTGAAGAGCTCTACACTTTAGCTGAATCAAAAATTGGTTTTGAGTCCATGCACAGGGTGATGTTTAGGGTGGAAGCTTTGCTACTTTCGAGAGTCCGTAAACCCTAGATTCGCATCCGTAACTCCGATTGCGACGAGTTGTACCTTTTTGGAAACGTCGCGAGATTTCCTACATCAGGGAACAATTGGAATCCCAGTAGGGCCACATGCATACGATGGATCCTTGTAGGGTGTGAGTCGTAGTCCCCTTTTATCATCGACGTCATCGATAAACCCTAGCTCGATGACTGTAGCCCCAAATCGCACGATTCCAACTACCCTAATCTCGTATTCCAGTACACCTTCATATGATCGATATTGTAGGCCGTGACTATCCTTGGCGAATAATAACATGCAAACCCTAACCCTGCATAAAATGACATGCATGTAGAATTAGGGTTTTCGCACAACTCCTATTAGGCTCACTCTAGGGAATTGGACCACGCTAAGATCCAATCATCCTTAAGCCACTATAACAATGCACATCTAGCATTGTACCTCATGCATACATGCCGAATCTTAATATTTTCTTTATCGTTCCTTTTTCCGGTATTCGTGTTAATCGCGACAGAGCCCGAAGAAGGCGACCACCAGGCTTACAGCTCCCCGCAAGATCAGGAACAACTCGAACAAGGCAAGCAGAGCTTGTTGCATCTTTACCTTCCGTACTCTTGTGTATGCCCTTTTTATACGTGCTATGTGTATGAATGTTTATCTGTGAATCGTCGCAAAGTTGCGTACACTAGCATGTGTAGGATGTGTCTTACGTCGAGAACATCTAATGGCTCTTCAACTAAATTGTTAAGTGAGTTGGGAGAGCCGAGGGCGTGCACAATGGGTACGGTTGGTGTTTATTGACGAGTGATGGCGACCCAGGTGTAAGTAGAGTTTTGTCGCCACACCAACCCTATCTTCAGCGTGTCACCATCCCTTATCACATGTGAACGCTAGCGAGAACCAACACTGAGGATAGTTGGGGTAAGCCTCCATGCACTTTGGAGGCTCGCTACCTCCAAACTGTTATGCACTCACTATGCCTGCAGGGGTTGAGTTGTCGGTAGTGGTTCGAGAGATTAAAATGAACATGTGTGGATTGGATCAACTTGGATTTGATTTAGGGGCTGCCCTAATTGAATTGGATGATGGTTAATGGATTGATCTGGATTGGACTCATGGGCTGCCCCCAATGGATGTGGATTTGATCTCATGGTAAATTGGTTATGATATGTTTGTGTCCTGAGTTAAGCGGTTATTTAGTCTGTCTTTACTTCACCTTATTAATGTCATGTCCTTGACTTGTATATTGTTACTCTGAGAAGCATTCATGTTTAATTGTTGTTGAACTAGTATGAGTAGGACATTTAATCAAGCACGAATAAGTCTTGCGAGTACGTTCGTACTCACCTAGGATATTCCTAGAGCTTGCAGGTGAGCCGGTGGTCGAAGATTATTACTATGATGCCTGAACTTGTGTTTCCTCGGTAGTGTTCGACTCATGGGATGGGTTGTAGCTTTTGTTCAGCGGTCATCGTGCCGCTGTGGGACTCATTTACTGTTCTTCCGCTGTCGTTTATTTACTCCGTACTCGGATATGATTTCGGATATGACCGACTGATGTAATATGTTGTCCCATCATGGACTGTTATTAGTAATATCGTATTGTAGAGCTTTGTGATGATATCCGAGTTGTTAGATCAGGCTGCCCCTGCACAATGTGTGAATGATATGAAGTGTACGGGTATGCCGTGAAGAGTCGAAGCCGTACCTTGTTCCACTAAGTCGAGCAGGTGTTGGTTGAGTGACCCGCTGGCTGAGATGCTGTGCCGGCCAGGCAGGGTGTGGGCGTGTTCTACCGGGCTTTCGAGCGACCCACTAGCCTCCGAGCTAGGTTAGGGTGTGGGTAGAACTGCCGAGCTCCTCCGACCTTGTTTGTCGTGGTGGGATTCGGGAACGACTCTGAACCTTCACCGGGTCATGGAATCGTATGTGGGTTCTAGGGAAGATTGGTCGCTTCCGGCCGGCTCGCACGTGGCGGGTGTCGATCGTTCCGCTTGGTGCATACGGCGCAGGTACCGTGCCACCGGGCTGATGAGTCCTTCGGTCCTTGGCGACTTCGCGTTCCCTTACTCATATGCAATTCTAGGTCCGTGACATGATCGGTGTATCAGGAAAGGTCAGAAAAGACAGGGGCTCAACAGGGGAAGGCGAAGGAGAAGCTGGACGCGGAAAGAAAGGACGGGACTCATCAAAGGTCACATCCCGAGAAACCCGCATACGGCGAGCGGTGGGATCCCAGCAGCGATAGCCCTTATGCTCCGGACTATAGCCTAGAAAGATACACTCAACAGACTGAGCAGTCAGTTTGGTGCATTCACGGGGAGCTAAAAGAACATAGCAAACACAGCCAAACAGACGAAGCGTAGAGTAGTTAGGAAGAGAACCAGAAAGGTGCTCAACAGGAATCCCACCCTGAAGGGCAGAGGAGGGCTGAATATTAACAAGATAGGTGGCAGTAGAGACAGCCTCAGCCCAAAAGTGAGGTGGAATAGAAGCGGCGATCATGAGCGCACGAGCAATCTCAAGAAGGTGACGATGCTTACGCTCAGCAACACCATTCTGAGCATGAGCACTCGGACAAGAGAACTGAGCAGAGTGCCCTGCTCAGCAAGAAAAACCACGAAGATGACGAGAAAGATACTCGCCAGCAGAATCAGCACGAAAGACACGAATGGGAGTGGAGAACTGGGTACGAACCATGGTGGCAAACTGTCTATAGATGGAGAGAACCTCACTACGAGCAGACATAAAGTATATCCAAGTGTGGCGAGAAAAATCATCTATAAAGATAATATAGTATCGATGACCCCCTTTCGAAACGAAGGGGGCCGGACCCCACACATCCGAGTGAATAAGATCAAAAGGACGCTGAGACACAGACTCACTATGAGGATAAGGTAGCTGAATTTGCTTACCCAGTTTACAACCCTGACAATCTAAGGACACGTCTCCTGAGACAGACCCCAGAAGACCACGACGAACTAACGACGATAGACGAGATCCACACAGATGACCAAGACGGTGATGCCACTGCTGGAAGGAGCCGGTGGACGAGCTGACAGAAGCGGAGAGACTGGCAGCGGCGGCAGCGGAGGGAAGGTGAAGCCAGTCAAGCTCCCAGAGACGCTGAGAATCAAGGCGGCGAGGGCCAGAACCAACTAGAGTGCCCGTCTGACGGTCCTGAACACAACAAGAGTCAGAGTCGAGAATAACCCGACAACCAAGATCAGTAATCTGTCCAGCAGAAAGAAGCTGCATGGTAAGGCGAGGCACATGAGCAACAGAAGGAACATGAAACAAAGAAGTGCTAAGAGTGCCTCGACTAGCAACAGGAAGAGGAGTACCATCAGCAGTGAGAACATGAACAGGAGAATCTAGAGGTCTAAGAGAGGATAGAGCAGAAGAATTAGAAGTCATGTGGAAAGATGCTCCAGAATCAAGAATCCATGCGGAAGTACCTGACTGTGTAGAGGGTGGTTTCTCATTGCTGGAAGAGGGAGTAGCAGAACCTGCAGAACCTGTCGCAACGAGTAGACGTCGAAGGCGTGCGATCTCCTGCTCAGTAAACGAGATGGCGGAAGTAGTCAAAGCAGCTGAAGGAGTCGAGGAAGAAGCTCCAGTGCCCGGTGAAGAGCGACGTGCAAGGTGACGCTTCTTCCGAAAGCAAGTAGACGCAATGTGGCCATCCTTATCACAGTAGGTGCAATGAGGACGGCCACCACCCGACGAGGTACGACCACCACCACCTGTGGAGGCCGCTGAGGGAAACGAGCTGCTGAGGCGTGGAGCAGGCAGTGTAGTCGGTGGACGAACAGCAAGCACGGAGGGAAGTGGCAGAAGACCAGAGCCACGCAGACGAGTCTCCTCCGCACGTACCTCCGTAAGCGCCTCCAGAAGCGAGACACGAGGCTGACGGGCAAGAAGCTGAGCACGACGAGACTCAAACTCAGGACGAAGCCGCGTCAAGAACTCATATACGCGCTGGAACTCCCGATCAGCACGAGTATCCTGACAGCACTGACAAGAGCCGCAACCAGAACGACGAAGGGAATCCAGCTGGCGCCAGACAGCAGAACTCTGGGCATAGAACTCATCAACCGTGGCATCACCCTGCTGGAGAGAGTGCTCCTGGCGAACCATGGACAGGAACAGAGCGTCGCCAGAGGGCTCATAGCGCTGACGAAGATGAGTCCACATCTGGAATGCCGTAGAGAATCCCACAACCTCAGAAGAAAACTGAGGCTGAAGACTGGCGACAAGAACAGCAGCAGCACGAGCATCATCATCAAACCACTGAGTGAACTCCGTCAGCAGAGCACCGTAGGAATCCAGAGCCTCCTGATAAGCGGTGACAGCCGCATCATAGGTAGCGCGGTCAGCATCAGTAGGTTGAGCACCAAGCGTAGGCTCAACCGGCGCCACAGGACAGGCCGGACACGGAACATCGCCAGAGAGGATGCCCCAGAGACGAAGACCACGCATGTGGATGCGCATATGAGAGATGAAGTCGGTGAAATTGACCCCATCAAAAATGACCGAGCAGCGAGGGAGAGAAACGGTGCCCGACATTGTACCTGTTTTTTTTCTTTTTTTTGGTTTCTAACCTATATACGGGCTCACGGCCCGTGCGCCTCAGAACAGAGGAGTCCGGCCAGCGGGAGAGCCCGACCGGAGGGGCAGAGGAGAGCGGCGGGAGCGAGGAGCTCGGCCGGTGGGGAAGCCCGACCGGGAGGGCGAGCGGCCGGCCGGCGGGAGGCAGCGGGGAGGCCGGTAGAGGCAGGCAGCGGGGGAGGGCGGTGGACGGTCCAGCGACGGCCAGCGGACGAGCGGAGCGTGGCCGGCGGCTCGGTCAGACGAAGAAGAGGCCGGGGGGGAGCCGGCGGGCGGATGCGGGCGGGACCGGCGGGGACCGGCGGTTCAGAGGCCAGAGGCCAGCGGGGGAGAGAGCGGAGGAAGCCCGGCCGGTGAGGAACACCGATGGACGGCAGGGCCGGCAAGGGCGGTGGAGGAAGCCGGCGGCCGGCTGGAGCACGAGTTGCGCGTGCAAAAAAAATAGGTCGGTGGCTCTGATACCATGTTAATCTTATGCAACTTGGATCTATTGCACAGCCCAATGGGCATATATATAGTACAAGGGGACTTGGAGTACAAGGAAATATAGACTCCTATACCAATACGAATACAACATACTATATCTCTAACAAGTTCGAGTGGGTTTGTGAGCTAGAGCACGAGCAAAGGTTCCTCCAAGAGATTGCTGCTGCATCATCTGTTACTCTTGGAGTTTGTCTACTCCTAGACGGGTGTAGGAGTTGCTGGTATCACCCAAGCTTGTGTGGGCTGAACCAGTAGTTTGTGAAGGTGTTCTGAGGTCTACCTGCTGCAAGGCAAAAGGATCTCCACAAGCAAAAGGAAGAGTCCTGAAGGATCAGGTACTCGGAGAAGAAGCACGTTTTAGTGCTGGCCAGCTCTTAGGAGTGGTCTCTCCAACGGAGATGTACCTTCTCTGCAAAGAGTTGGGAACTTCGGTGAAAAACCCCTGAGTCTCCTTTACTTCCTTGTATTGCATGCATATCTGTTTATCCTTGCTTGCTTGTGTCTCTTAGACTTGATCTGCTAAGTTTACCTTTTCACCTGTGCTAGATTACCTTTATACCTGTGTATGATCATCTGTTACACAGTTGCTTCATTCACTTGTATTCACCTGTGTCAGCACCTGTGTCACAGGCAGTCTAAGTAGAGCACCTGTGTTAGGTTAACTCTTCACCGGTATCTTCCACCTATGTGACAGCTGTGTGTTAATTTACACATAAATTCCACCTGTGTCACTCACCTATGTCACAGCTGTCCACTATTAACTTGTGAAGTTAATCTGACCACTTAAACAAAAGACAAAAAGAGGGAAATTTTATAAGCCAACTATTCACCCCCCTCTAGTCGGCATCTCGGTCCTTTCAACGGTAGTTTGTATATGTTGAAAATATGCTTACTTGCTCATAATCTTCCAAGTATTTCGATGTCAAAATTTGCTCGTTTAGTGAATCCATAATATGAGCCTTGGATGGTGTGGTGTAAGGACAACAAGAATCCATGCTCTCCACATTTAGTCTCAATGGTTAGTAAATTCACGTTATTTTGGTAAAGTTACCAACAGCCTAGGATAGTGAAGTAGGTAGTTTGATACTTACGCCTGGTTGTATAGAAAAAGTTTGAATTCCTTATCTTGTTGAGCAAGTAAGGCATTTAGCATGTACTCAGCAACAAAGTCTTCTGCATCTAGGATCCTCCGTGCTGAGACAATGTATGGGTCGAGGAACCTTACTTTTACATGTTTCCTTCTGGTTTGTTCAATCATCATCCTACACATAATGGCGCGAAGGGGATCTCTTCTTCAATGTAAAGGTGTGGTTCCTTCAGTAACTTCACCTTCGACTTCTCGTTATCTTTTAACGATCGGCTTCGATGACTTGGCGGGAGACGAATGGGCCCTTGTTGGAAGCTCAGGGGCCAAGGTGGTTTCCACTGGCACCGTAGCGATTGTGGTGTCCTCAGTACATGCAATATAAGGCTCTTGAATCACGGGTAGGTCTACCTCCCGTGATGCAGCTTGGTCGATAGATGGAGGGTGCCAGTCTTCCAATACTACATCCATCTTGGGCCACTGGATGAAAGTCCTTTCAGCTTGACCCAGTCTCGTAATCTCATCATTTGGCGGAAACTTCAGCTTAATGGACTTGCAGGTGTCGTAGACACAGTCCACCCTGACCTTCGCATTCCCGCGCACCATCGGGACATGGTGGATGAGATCACCTTCATTGGATGGACATGCCATCCCTGTTGCAACCTCTAAAGGCTCGTCGTCAAGAAGCCACACCAATAGCTTGTACCGCGTCGTATCCTTGCAGGTAAAATGTGGTAGAAGATAGAATACTTAGCTACACATGGATTGCGACATAATTTTAAATGGAACTTGAGAGTGACATTTAAATGGAACTTGAGACGGCGCGATCAACTTCACCCTACTCTTTTGGTTAGCAGCAGGGCTGCTTTGCATTTGTATGTTACCATGTGAGGCCATGGCCACCGTCTCCTCGAGGGCTCTTAAACAAGCATCGACCCTCATTTCCATCGTGGTGGTGACTTCTTCTGTAAGAGCGGCTCTTTCTCTTGCCTCACGCTCGGTTTTGGCCATGACCTTATTCTTATATCTATGCAAATCATCCGGGAATCCATCTCTTCAGGTAGCGTAAACACCTGTACCCCTCATGTGACCCGGATGCTCCTTGGTGCCGATGGCCTAGGTAAGAATATCTTTCTCCCTTTGGAATTCACAAAGGGAGGATTGTGTCAACAGGTTCTCCTGTAATAGAAGAACAAGTCACTACACATAGTATAACAGGTGGAGGATTTACGGAGAGGAAGGTATTGTAAATGACATATTACCAATCTAGAGTAGACCTCTCGAGTTGCTTCGCTCGCGAAGGACTGGGCGTCTGAAGACGTTGCACCTGGATTCCTCCTCGCGTACAATCGTGCACGCCATGATTCTATGCTGGGAAATGGCGGGGGCTGGTCATTTAGGTGTGCCCTCTCTTCTTCGTCCATCCATTTCCATACTTTCGGCGCATACCCTGAACTACCTAACCTATGATGGTGGGTGTTCTTGGCCGCCAGTTCCTTCGCCGCTACATCTTCGCCTTAAATTCTTTTGTTTCCCTAGACGCCTTAAATTGGGTCCACATCTCACGATCCATCCATTTGTGGACGTCGAACGGCTCCTCGTCCTTTGCAATGAAGTCATGGTGGAGAATAAACTTGAACTCCTTCCAAGCTTTATTTGCGGCTTTCAGGGCAGCGGCATCGGCGCGGGCCTGTAGCTCTTATGGGATCACGAAATCTGTGTTGATATCTTCAACCGCAGCTCTACAGAGATCTCGCCCCACCTTCTTCCACGATTCAAGAGTCAACGGAACCCGTGTCTGTGCGATGATCCCGCATGTCATTCTCCATTTCACCGCATTTGTTCTGGCGCGATCGGTGCTCCTGACGAGCCTAACTCTATTATGGGGTATCGGGCCTTCGGCCTTTGACTAGGTCCTCTTGGAGCCCGTCAGGATTTTGTCGTGGTTCCGGACGCATCAGAATTTTCCCCGGCAGCCTCTAGGGAAGCTGTACGACCAGGACTCGACATCTTCTAAAAGATGCATTACATGAAGAAGGTAAGATATGGAACAAAGTAGACCGTGAACTAGGAACACAAGTAGTACAAAAACAATTAGAAGTCCAAATTGTATATTCGTAAGAGACCGTGAACTAGGAAGTAGGAAAGTACTTCCATTTTATAGTACCCTAGGAAAAGAAACTACTTGTAATCACCTCTGCCGAAAGAAACACACTATGATCTATGTCATTTTTCTAGATTTATGAACCCTCTGCCGATTATAATATGGGCATAACATGAAGTAACCTATTTAATCACCTGATGGTTGTACTGTCCCACAAATCTCTTATGTGTGCCTATTTGGATTCATGGGTCATATATCACTACGGAGCAGAAAAGTTTTACTCTGTGATAATATATTTTTGTTTTTCCTTTGAATCTGCATGATGTTACATCATTTTAGTGACAGTATCCAAATCCAAGTTGATCCGAGGGAATAAGAATGATGTGATGTGGCTGATTGCGGTTTTTAAGTCAATTGACTCATTGTGCTTCGTGTGCTAACCCTATCTGCCAACATCTGAAAATTGACTTAACACAATGAATCACTACTCCCCAGTTGTTAGCAGTTCCTATCTGCCAACCCCTCCCCATTTGGATTTCAGTGAGACATATGCACCCGTAGCAAGGCTAGAAGCCATTCGAATCTTGCTAGCATATGCAAACCATCATAATATCTTGTTATATCAAACGGATGTTAAAAGTGTTTTTCTAAATGGTGAAATTGAAGAGTTAGTATACGTTGAACAACCACCCGGTTTTCATGACCCAAAATTTCCAAACAACATATATAAACTTCATAAGGCATTATACGGACTCAAACAAGCTCCTAGAGCATGGTATGAGTGTCTCAAGAAGTTTCTACTCGCTAAAGGCTTTAAAATCGGCAAAATTGATTGTACTCTCTTTACCAAAGTCATGGATGGTGAACTCTTTGTATGTCAAATATATGTGGACGATATTATCTTTGGATCAACTAACCTTGATTTCAGCAAAGAGTTTGGAAGAATGATGGCCAAAAAGTTTGAGATGTCCATGATGGGAGAGTTGAAGTTCTTCCTAGGTCTTCAAGTGAAGCAACTTAGAAATGGAATCTTCATCTCTCTAGAAAAATACATAAGGGACATGCTCAGGAAGTTCGACATGGAAAAGGCAAAAGGAATACATACTCCAATGCAAACGAATGGCCACCTCGACCTAAATGAAGATGGTAAACCCGTTGATCAAAAGGTGTACCGTTCTATGATTGGCTCATTGCTTTATCTTTGTACATCTAGGCCCAACATCATGTTAAGTGTTTGCATGTGTGCACGGTTTCAAGCAGCTCCTAAGGAGTGTCACCTCACGGCCGTAAATAAAATTCTTCGATATCTTGTCTTTACTCCCAACTTAGGGCTGTGGCATCCCAAAGGGGCTAGTTTCATTCTTGTTAGATATTCGGACTCGGATTATGCAGGAAACAAGGTTGATAGGAAGTCCACCTCTGAAACATGCCAATTTCTTGGTAGATCGTTAGTTAGTTGGTCTTCCAAAAAGCAAAAATCTGTTTCCCTATCCACCGCTGAAGCCGAATACATATCCGCAGGTTCTTGTTGTGCTCAATTATTGTGGATGAGGCAAACCTTGAAGGATTATGGGATTGTGACAAAAGAATTGTCTCTTTTGTGTGATAACAAATGCGCAATCAAGATAGCCAATAACCCAGTACAATATTCTCGCACAAAACGCATAGACATCCGTCACCACTTCATTAGGGATCATGTTGCAAAGGGTGATATTGTGATTAGCCACGTGAGGACAGATAAACAATTAGTGGACATCTTCACTAAACCCTTAGATGAGCATAGGTTTTGTGAGTTGCGGAGTGAATTGAATATCTTAGATTCTCGAAACGTGACTTGAAACCATGCTTACATGTTCACATTATAACTTGATGTTGATGCCTTAGATGTGAACACATTAAGAGTAAGTATAGTTCTCTCAATGAACATATACATCCCAAGTATGTGAGAATAGAAACACTTGTGCTTCTTGAGGAATGTGATTCATAGAATCCTCTTCACTAAATTGATATGTGGTTCTAAATCAACACATTCATACATGGTGGCTTCAAACCACCACATTTGATATGGATCTTATCCTTTTTGCTTCTAGTCCTGATTATCATCCAACTTATAGCTTATTTTCTTCAGCTGCTATTTTTCTAAGTGGATGAAAATGGACCCTTATCTCAGATCCATCTAAACTTACCTAATTCTTCATGCTTATCTTCACAAGTGTACTGTTGAAACCATTCTCGGCATCACCGATTTTTCTTTCGGTGCTTCCGAGATGAAACCCTAGAGTCAGTTTGTTCTTTCAACAATTCTTCGGTCATTCCAGTTTCAATCCTGGTATATCCGAGAATCATCTCTGACGGGGGGAACCCATCCGGGTAGGCCCAGTACAGGGAGTCAGCCCAACAGGCTTGGGGAGTCCCACGGAGGCCTAGTCGGATGAAGGCCCAAGCGAAGCCCACACGGAAGCAACATCCGGGTGTCATCAAGGCTGGCATTACAACCTCATCAAGGCAGGCGTTTCGCTGGCGTGAAGGCTAGCGTTACTCGGAGAGTTAAGCGGGATAAAGACGTAAATTAAATTATGCAGTTACAGTAGCTCGGCCGACTAGGCGAGTCGGCATATTTAAAGCCCATATAAGGCAAGAGCCCCATGCAAAGGGCGGACTAGACTCTTAGGCATTGTCTTCAACCTCTAGACAAGAATCAACCATCATCTCTCTATAACCTTTCTCGCACAAGACCAGCAATACAATCAGCAGGAGTAGGGTATTACCTCTGCCATTGGAGGGCCTGAACCTGGGTAAAATCTCTTGTGTGAACCCACTTAGATCTTCCACTTGCGCTCCCCCAAATCCTACTAGAAATGTATATTGCCGCGAAATCCCCGCGACAGTTGGCGCGCCAGGTAGGGGCGGTGCGTGATGGAGCTATGATCCAAGCGGGATCCTCTCCAGCTTCTGATGGCAAGCTGGTGGCCGGCGACGTGCCGTTCGCCGTGCACCCCGAAGACATAGAGTTTCTCTTCGAAAGCCTCCGCTTTGTGGCCGACACCTTCGGCCAGCTAAACCTCCAGGATCCGCTTCCCCGCTCCACAGTGGAACCGGAGCCCAGATACCTACTAGGATCTCCATCCGCCCCAAGCAATGGCAGGGAGCATTCCTAGCTCGTCGGCATGGTTGGCTTTGAATCCCTCCTCCCTGTCCTGGATCCTAAATCCGATGGGGACGAGAGTTCGCATAGCCGAACCGCCTCGGCCGAGGTGTACGTGGTCGCGCCCGGCGCCAAGAACGACGCAGGCACGTCAGCCACGGCGGCCAGGGTGATGGACGAGCACCTGCTCACGCCCATTGATGGGCAATCGGAGGCTGAGAAGGCCTTGGAGGCATCTCGGCGTGCCATCTTGGCCGAGCGGGAGCGTCTTGATCAGGAAAGAGCGGTTCTCGAGGCACGAGAGTGCCAACAAGATGAGCCTCGCGGTTCACGCCGACGTTCGAACTGGCGTACTTCCTCAACCGCCCGGAGGAGCCGAGTCATCCATGCCCCTCTCTTTGGGCGAGAGCAAGACGGTGTCCCTATCTACCAAACACCGGCCCAGAACCTCATCGCGGCTGCTGCATTGGCCGACTCGCTCCCGCCCCCGGTGGACGGTCCTGTGGCAGAAACTTACCGCCGAGTTGTCACCCTGATGAAGACAGCGGTGGAACAGCAGAATGAGGCTGCTTCGGCAAGTGACCGACTAGCCTCCGGGTCGACGCGAAGCCGGCCTTCGGTGGCTCCAACTCGCCCCATCACCGTGGGCTCGTCGCAACCGAGTCGCTCCACGAATCGACGTCCTGATGCCCGCCAGGAGATCAACCGACTCCAGGCGGAGCGTCGTCAAGCCGACTCCCCTCGAGCCCAGGCAAACAATGTCCGTGACGCTCGTGACGACATCGAGGGACGACGGGCGGCCAGGTTGCGGGTTGAGCGTCGCGGCGACGAGGTTAACTAGCCGGGCGGCTCGGCCTCCACCAGTCCGCTATGCTTTAGCAGGCGGATTCAATCTAAGCCGTTTCCGGACTGGTTCTAGACCGCCAGCGGTGTCAACAAGTACGACTGCACTGCCAAGCCGGAAACTTGGCTTGCCGACTACTTAGTCGCATACAACATTGGAGGAGGCAACGAGCGTGTTGCCCTCCGAAGCCTTCCCCTGATGCTTGAAGGGTCGGCTCGGGCATGGCTTAACAGCCTGCCCGAAGACAGCATCTATGACTGGAGGGACCTCCAAGAGGCCTTCGTCAAAAACTTCGAGGGCACGTACAAACGCCCCGGGAATGTGCAAGACCTTTGGTTCTGCGTCCAGGAGAAAGGGGAGTCGGTCCGCGACTACATCCAGCGCTGGACTCGGCTGCGCAACTCCATCGAGGACGTCTCCGAGACGTAGGCTATTCAGGCCTTCTCTCAAGGAGTCAAATATGAGCTCCTAAGCATAAGTTGGCCCGGTCTAACATCCAGACCATGGGCTGACTCATGGAGGTCGCTAGCAAATACGTGACGGGCGAGGAAGCCATGTGGTACGAGGACAAGGGAAAGTCAAAAGCCGAGTCCTCAAGCCGTAAAGTTCCCACCGACTCAGGTCGGAAGCGCGTTGACAATCGCCCCCCGAAGCGAAAAGCTGGTGGCGGAGATGGGGTCAGCGGAGCCCCTAGTCACGGCCGCCGAGCGCGGTGCCCCGCGCAGCGAGGGTGGCCGGAAGAAGGAGCGCCCGTGGCAGCAACGCAAGGCACCGAGGCTCACCTTCAAGGAGATCCTTGATAAGCCTTGCTCTTTCCACAGCACTGCCGACTACCAGGCGGGGCACTCGACTAGGGAGTGCAGCTTCCTACAGCGCCTTCGGGAAGAAAAGCAACCCGAACCCGATACTGGCGAAGAAGGAGGCTCTGCTACAGGGGGCGGCGCCGCGCAGTACCCCCCACAAAGGGGTGTACTTATGATCTTCTAAGGATCCAATTCCAAAAGGGGTCGGAAGCTGCGCTGTCACGAAGTGAGCGCGACGGTACCAGCGGTTCCCTAGTGGCTAGATTGGTCCGAGGTGCCAGTCGGATTCAGCCGACTCGACCACCCGGATCGAGTCCCGCACCCGGGCAAACATCCTTTGGTGGTAGATCCGCAAGTCAGCGGATTTAAACTTCGCAAGGTCCTCATGGATGGTGGCTCCAGCATCAACATCATCTTCATAGACACTTTGAAGAAGATACAGATCCCGGAGTCCCAGCTCCGTCCCAGTAGCACCACCTTTCATGGGATAGTGCCTGGGAAGTGCGCCAAGCCATTGGGCCAGATCTCCCTGGAAGTTGTGTTCGGCGAACCAACCAACTTCCGGGTCGAGACCTTGACCTTTGAGGTAGTAAGCTTCAAGAGTGCCTACCATGCGATCTTCGGCAGCCCGGCCTATGCCAAGTTCATGGCTAGGCCGTGTTATACATACCTCAAGCTGAAGATGCCGGGTCCGAAGAGGGGTCATCACCATCGCTGGCGACTTCGAGCGCTCCAACGAGTGCGACCTCGCCAGTGCAGATATAGCCGAATCCATGATTGCGGCTCAGGAGCTGGAAGGCATTCAAAGGTCTGTTGACCCTGATCAAGCTCTACCCAGCAAGAAGACGGCAACCGAGTCCACCTTCCAATCGGCCAAGGACACTAAACGTGTCTAGGTCCACCATGAGGATTCGTCTAAGACGGTCCAGATCGGGACTGACCTTGAGGCCAAATAGGAAGGCGCGCTCGTCGACTTCCTTTGTGAGAATTGGAGCATCTTCGCATGGAAGCTAGCTGACATGCCAGGTGTTCCAAGGAAGTTCACCGAGCACTCCCTCAACGTCGCCAAAGACGCGAAGCCGGTCAAGCAATCTCTCCGCCGCTTCGCTGAAGACCGGCGTAAAGCTATTGGAGAAGAGATCGCCTGACTCCTCGCAGCTGGGTTCATCAAGGAAGTTCTTCACCCGGACTGGTTGGCAAACCCAGTCCTGGTTCTTAAGAAGAACAAAACTTGGCGCATGTGCGTGGACTACACGTCCCGAACAAGGCATGCCCCAAGGACCCGTTCGCGTTACCTCGCGTCGATCAAGTCGTCGACTCCACAGCCGGTTGCGAACGTTTATGTTTTCTGGATGCCTATTCAGGCTATCACCAGATTAAAATGAAAGAATCAGATCAAATAAAGACTTCATTCATTACCCCGTTTGGGGCTTTTTGTTATATCACCATGCCTTTTGGTTTGAAAAATGCTGGCGCAACATATCAGCGTTGTATGCAAAAGTGTTTGCATGACCAGATAGGCAGGAATGTCCAGGCTTATGTTGACGACATCGTGGTGAAGACAAAAAAAGTGCAGATCTCTTGATTGACCTGGCCGAAACCTTCGCCAATCTCAGGAGGTTCGACATGAAGCTCAATCCAGAGAAGTGCGTCTTCAGAGTTCCTTCTGGCAAGTTGCTCAGCTTCATCGTTTCTGAACGAGGAATCGAGGCGAACCCGGACAAGCTTGATGCCATCATCAAGATGGGCAAACCGAAGGATCTGAAGGCTGTCCAGCGCCTAACCGGGTGCGTAGCCACTCTAAGTCGGTTCATTGCCCGACTTGGTGAGAAGGCTTTGCCTTTTTACCGACTCCTCAAGAAATCTGACTCCTTCGAGTGGACGAGCGAGGCTCAGAAAGCCTTCGACGATCTCAAGCGCCTTCTGTCAACGCCTCCAATTCTCGCTGCACCAATGGAAGGAGAGGCCATGCTACTCTACATCGCAGCCACGAACCACGTGGTCAGCATTGTCCTAGTGGTGGAACGTGCAGAAGAATGCCGAGTACAGAAGGTGCAGCGACCTATCTATTATGTCAGCGAGGTCCTCTCTGAGTCGAAGCAGCGCTACCCGCACTACCAGAAACTCGTCTATGGCGTGTTCTTGGTGACACGGAAGCTGGTTCATTACTTCCAAGCCCACTCGGTTACCGTGGTCAGCCACGCCCCTTTGTCTGACTAAAAGAGTGATCTAAACCGCAGCCTTTCTATGAACCTCGTTGATCGTATTAATGCATTCGTGTGTTAGCGTCAACCTTCTTGCAATTGTTTTGTGCTTCATTCTCTCGTGAATGTGTGTATGAAATGATGAGCCATATCTTGGTTGCCTTGTTATATCCTTGTGGAAATACCCTTGATTTCCCAAGTTTCCAACTCCTTTATCTCATCCAGTGTCTTTTGGTTTCAGCAGCATGGTATCTGGAACCCGTGGAGCCGCTCGCGGGCGTCGTGAGCGTGAAGAAGAAGAAGTGCCACCCCCACCCTAGCAGCCCAACATCGCCGATCTTCTGGCCACCCAGAACCGGATTCTAGAGCAGTTAGTGCGCAATCAAGGCGCAGGTGGTGGTCAAGGCAGAGGCAGTCTGTCTGATTTTCAGAGGACCCAACCAGCCACTTTTGATCGGGCCGATAACCCCCTTGAAGCGGACAATTGGATTCGCATGATTGAAAGGAAGCTTCAGCTGGCCCAGTGTGCCGAAGAGGACAAGGTCAACTTCGCCTCCCACTACCTGGAGGGAGCTACCGCTGACTGGTGGGAAAACTTTTTGGCCCTGCAAGCCCCCGGCCATGTGGTCACTTGGACTGAATTCCGGAAAGGCTTTCGTGAATTCCACATCCCCGAAGGTATCATGGCCCTGAGGAAGGAGGAGTTTCGTGACCTCCGTCAAGGAAAGAAGTCGGTGCTAGAGTTTCTCCATGAATTCAACCACTTAGCGCGATATGCACCTCGAGAAGTCTCCTTTGATGAGGACAAAGTGGAGAAGTTCATGGGGAAATTAAGTGAAGAGATGCAAGCTAAGTTAGCCACGGTTGATGTGCGAAACTTTCAGCACTTGGTGGATAAGGCCATCAAAGTGGAGGCCAAAGAATTAGCCCTCGACAAGACTCGTAAGCGTGAAAGAGAAGCACTGAAAGCTGCTGCAAGCAGTTCGCAGAAGCCACAGGTGTGGCAGCCACAACCACCCCGTCCCGTGGGACAGTATCCACCAAGGCCACAAGGTTATGCTCCTCGCCCTCAGCAACAAGGACATCAGCCTCATCCCCAGAACGGACAGCCACGACCCTTATTTGATCGGAGTAAGATCAGGTGCTATAACTGTGGAAATATGGGGCACTTTGCTGATCGCTGCACCTCGCCGCGCACAACCGGTGCCTTTGCTCCCAAGGTGCCGCAAGGACAAGCAAGCGGAGGCTCTCAAGCTAGGAGTCCAGCCCCTAACAAGCCCCAGGCTACCGGTCGTGGCAGGATTAACCATGTCACCGCCGAAGAAGCGCTCGATTCATCGGAGGAAGTGTTGGGTACGCTTCCTGTTAACTTAACTCCCACCACCGTCCTTTTTGATTCTAGAGCATCCCATCCCTTTTTCATTAAGCAAGCTTGCACATCATAACTAGGTCCCATTTCTAGCATTGCATTATTCCCGCCTTGTTGCAATCCCCGATCCGGAGTTGGGAACCAAACTAGTATGCTACATTTGGCCTGGAGGGGTTGACCAGGGTATAAGCTTAGTACCCCGTATCGCCGGCTCCGGCAAAGAAGTAACGATCGTGACTTAGCCCTCGTCAGGACACCCCCTCTTTCCGCGTTCCTCCACCTCATGGATCCCCTATCCATGGGTAATCCAATCATTTAGTGGTCATCCCTACGGGTCACATTCTCACCCATTCCAAGCCTGAACTGTAACGCGAAGACCCTTAAGTACGGTACCCGATGGACCCTACCACCTCCTAAACCTCACCCAGTTAATTACAAGAATATTTACCTTCTTGTTTTTACTGAGAAAAATACAACAAAGATTCTAGAGAATCTAGCTTAACAGCCAAATCAGAATGTCTCGTATCATAATTCACCCTAAATTCTGTACGAAGAACGATATAGAGAAAGCAGAGGTAAGGAAGTTGAGCGAACGATCAAATAGAGGGGAGATAAACAGCAGAATGTAACACCCAATTTGAACGATTAGGGTTTTGATCGGCATTCATGCATGCATGGCATCATCATCACCACACCTTATTTAAACTTAGTTGTATATCGATTTAACTTTATAGAATATGTTAATATTTCATCCTCGGTGGATAATTGTTGCAAACACCAATCAATTTATTTGAAGTATTCGAATTAACAAAATCGTCGTCAAGGGAGGTGGAAGTCATCGAACCCTTCAAAGAATCTCCGTCCCTAACCCTAAAACCCTAACGGTGTCAAACTAGGGTTTCGTCGACAGAATAGTTCCCCAGTGGTGCAATCCTCCCAAACTTCATAAATAGTTTCAAAAGGAGTAACCTTAACCCCTGACCAATTTTCAAAACCCTTGGACATCACTAGAACTCAATTCTATCTCAAATCCCCATTTCAAACCCTAAATTGAAATTGAATGGGAACCTAGGTCAAATCAGGCAAAATTGGTTCAAATTCCTCCAGTAGCTCAAGAATAATATTAGAAAGCTCCTGTAAAAATTTCAACTTATTTGGAGTTATTTGACGCATAAAATGACAAAGGGGAGGGTTCTGCAAATAGGAAATAAAAAGAAAAAGAAAATAAACAAACCCTAAACCAACCCGGGCCGGGAGCCACTCGGCGGCCCACTCGGCCGGCCCGTTAACACCCCGGTTCCCGAACCCGCCTCCCACTTCCCCATTTTCCGCCTTCCCCTCTCGGTCGCGCCTGCTCCCGGGCGCGCTTTCCCCCGCTCCCCTGTCAGACGCCCCGGGCCCGCTTGTCATCCCTCCCGCGCCACGTCCCCGCCACTCGTTGGCCTCGGTGGCCGGTGTGCCGCTCCGACAAGCCACCTTCCGAGGCCGCCGCCGCCCTATAAAGCCACCTTTCCGACAGCCCTCCTCTTTTCCCCGTTCTCCACAAAACCCTAGCCCCTTTTCGCTCGGTGCCGAAGCCTCCCCGCCGTGTTCTTCCCCGAGTCCGGCCAGTCTTCCGACGAGAAATTCCGAGCATCCCGGTGAGCTATTCCCCTCCTTTTCTTGCGCTTGAGCCTCCTTAGTTCCTGCCTCACCTCCCTCCCTCATCCATTTTCCAGAACGGTCCCGAGCACCGCCGCGCTGTCCTCGTCTTCCCCACCTCCGGTCAAGGACTCCGGTGAGCTATCCTGCTCTTTCCAGTAAGCCCCGAGTCCCATTTCTTCCTCCTCGAGCCCCCTTTCTCCTCCCCTCACCTCCCCGTCGTTTTCTTTCCACAGATCCGCCCTCGGAGACCATCCATCACCGGCGACCGAGCCACCTCGACGACCCTCGCCGGCGCTAGCCTCCTCCAGCCTTCCCCGAGACCTACTCGTGCGCGCATTCGTCTTAGGGTGAGCTCCGGGTCCCTTGGCCATCTTCCCCGAGCTCGGGCCGGTAGCCCAACACCCTCCGGCGAGCTCGGGTGCCGCTCCGGCCGAGCGCCGCCGCCTAGATCCGCCGCCGGCCTCGGTACAGAGAGGGGAGAGAAGAGAGAAGTGAGGGAGAGAGAGATCCGGCCGCGTGGCCTTTTCTGATTGGGCCACGTGTGCTCGGGTTGGTCCCGCTAGTCAGTAGGTGCGGTTATGAGGGTAGAGTAAGGGGTGTGTTCTCGGGTGGGTTTAGCATGTGAGTCCCGTAGCACAGAGAGAGAGGGGGATTATTTCGGGTACGTTTAGCATTTAGGGATTCGTATGTTAGGGTTAGATTTCATCCAAAATTTCAAGCAACCATATCTTTCAAAATACAGCTCCAAATTTGACAAATTTTATATGGTTGGAAAGCTGGTGAAATTCTCTACAACTTGGACGCATCAAAAGTTCATTTTGACTATATGCACAGTAGGTTATCTAGGGTTTAATCAATTGTCCCGGCTAGTTTCGAAATACGATAACTTGCGATCCATAGCTCGGATTTTAGCAAACTTGATATCGTTGAAAAGCTTATGAAGATTCCTACGACTTGGCTGAAACAAAAAGTAATTTTAGTCACATGCACAGTACTGTACTTAGGATTGTTACTTTGCCCTGTCGCGACTCGGTAAAACCCTAGCTTTGCGAGTTAAGCTCCGATTCGCACGATTCCAAGTACCCCAAATTCCCATGAATAACTTAACCTAATATTGACCTATTACACACCTTTCCAAGGTTTCACCACTGTAGTCGCAACCCTAACTCATCGGAGCATTTTAAATCGCCATGCATGCATTTTAGATATCGCATGTCTCCGATGACCTAATATGAATCCATGAAGATCATTCCGGCTCTTCGACACCCACTACACATCTAGTCTCATGTAGCTCACATCATTCATACATGCATACATGCCGTCTTCTTATTTCTTCCTCGTTTGTTTCCGGTGTCGTCATTACTCGCAACAGAGCCCGAAGAAGGTGACCACCAGGCTCACTGCTCCCCGCAAGACCAGGAACAAACCGAATCAGGCAAGCAGAGCTTGTTGCATCTCTACCTTTCGTACTCTCGTGTATGCCCTGTTATATGTGCTATGTGTATGATTGTTATCGTTGAATCGTTGCAAAGTGCGTACACTAGCATGTGTAGGATGTGTCTTACGTCGAGAACATCTTATAGCTCTTCAACTAAATTGTTAAGTGAGTTGGGAGAGCCGAGGGCGTGCACAATGGGTACGGTTGGTGTGAATTGATGCATGACGGCGACCCAGGTGTACGAAGGTTTTGTCGCCATACCAACCCTATTTCCAGAGTGTCACCATCCCTTATCACACGTGAACGCTAGCGAGAACCCACACTGAGGATAGTTGGGATAGGCCTCCATGCACTTTGTGAGGCTCGCTACCTCCAAACTGTTATGCACTCACTATGCCTGCAGGGGTTGGGTTGTCGGTAGTGGTTCGAGAGATTAAAATAAATATGTGTGGATCTGATCAATTTGGAATTGACTTATATATATGGATTGGATCAACTGGGACTTAACTTAGGGGTTGCCCTAAATGAATTGGATGATGTTTATTGAATTGATTCGGATTGGACTCATGAGCTGCCCCAATGGATTCGGATTTGATGATTGACCTCGTGGTAAACTGGTTGTGATATGTTGTGTCCTGAGTTAACCTGTTGTTTAGTCTGTCTTTACTTCACCTTATTAATGTTATGTTCTTAACTTGTATATTGTTACTCTGAGAAGCATCCATGTTTAATTGTTGTTATACTAGTATGAGTAGGACATTTAATCAAGCACGAATAAGCCTTGCGAGTACGTTCGTACTCACCCAGGTTATTCCTGGAGCTTGCAGGTGAGCCGGTGGTTGAGGACTATTTCGATGATGCCTGAAATTGTTGCTTTTTCGGTTAGCTAGTCGATCTATGGGATAGGTCGTAGCTTTTGTTCAGCGGTCACCATACCGCTGTGGGACTCACTTATTTTGCTTCCGCTGTTGTTAAATTTCTCCGTACTCGGATATGTTTCCGGTGATAACCGACTGATGTAATATGTTGTCCCATCGTGGACTGTTATTAAGTAATATCGTATTGTAGAGCTTTGTGATGATATCCGAGTTGTTAATCCAGGCTGCCCCTGCACAATGCGTGAATGATATGAAGTGTATGGGTATGCCGTGAAGGATCGAGGCCGAACCATTTTCTACTAAGTCGAGCAGGTGTGGGTTGAGTGACCCGCTGGCTGAGATGCAGTGCCGGCCAGGCAGGGTGTGGGCGTTCTACCGGGCTTTCGAGCGACCCACTAGCTTCCGAGCTAGGTTAGGGTGTGGGTAGAATCGCCGGGCTCCTCCGACCTTGCTTGTCGTGGTAGGATTCGGGAACGACTCTGACTCTTCACCGGATTACGGAATCGTATGTGGTTTTGGGAAGAGTGGTCGCTTCCGGCCGGCTCGCACATGGCGGGTGTCGGATCGCTCTACCTTGGTGCGTACGGCGCAGGTACCGTGCCACCGGGTTGGCGAGTCCTTCGGTCCTTGGCGACTTCGCGTTCCCCTAATCATATGCTATTCTGGGTCCGTGACACAGAAGAAAAGGATGGATACGCATAATGACACCAGTCCGTCTGTCACGGACCCGGAATTGCATAGGGTTAGGGGAACGCGAAGTCGCCAAGGACCGAAGGACTCGTCCGCCCGGTGGCACGGTACCTGCGCCGTACGCACTCAGGGAAGAACGATCCGACACCCGCCACAAGCGAGCCGGCCGGAAGCGACCAATCTTCCCCTAACCACATATAGATCCCAGATACCGGTGAAGACTCAGAGTCGTTCCCAAATCCTACCACGACAAGCAAGGTCGGAGGAGCCCGGCAGTTCTACCCACACCCTAACCTAGCTCGAAGCTAGTGGGTCGCTCGAAAGCCCGATAGAATGCCCACACCCTGCCTGGCCGGCACAGCATCTCAGCCAGCGGGTCACTCAACCAACACCTGCTCAACTTAGTAGAAAATGGTACGGCCTCGATCCTTCACGGCATACCCATACACTTCATATCATTCACGCATTGTGCAGGGGCAGCCTGGATCAACAACTCGGATATCATCACAAAGCTCTACATTACGATATTAATAATAACAGTCCACGATGGGACAACATATTACATCAGTCGGTTAACACCGGAAACATATCCGAGTACGGAGAAACTTAACAACAGTGGAAGCAAAATAATAGTCCCACAGCGACATAGTGATCGCTGAACAAAACACTAATTATCCCATACATCGAACACAACCGAGGAAACCAGACACGTCAAACATCGTTGAAAAACTCTTCGACCACCGGCTCACCTGCAAGCTCCAGGGGTAACCTGGGTGAGTACGAATGTACTCGCAAGACTTATCCGTGCTTGATTAAATGTTCTACTCATACTAGTGCAACAATAATTAAACATGAATGCTTCTCAGAGTAACAATATACTTAATTATGAAAACAAAGCATAATTAACATGGAGGGAGGACAACTAATCAATATACTACTCAGGCAATCAACCAATCAACATCAATTACTAACACCTTTACTTGCATCATTTTCAATCACTTAGGGTTCAGCCCCTAGATTAATCCCAATCTCAATCATCAACACGTAGTTCATTCAATCTCTCGGACCGTTCCGACGATACAACCACTAGCGATATTCGAGAGCATTATCCCTTGGAGGTTGCAAAGCTCCAAGCGGCCTTTACCATCCGACATACCCTAGCGTTGATCTCGGCAACGTCCACGTGGTGACAAGGGAAGTAGCCACGCTGGAGTTACCTCAAGGTTGGTATCGCGACAATACACCCATTCACCTAGTCGCACCAGGCTCCTCCAGTGATACCAACTTTATCCAGCTGACCCTTTTTCCTTCGGCTCTCACATCTCACCTTAGGTTCAAATATTTAGCTTATCAATTAATTTCAACCAGCACTAGGCACACAATACAACACATCCTAACATGCTAGTTTAATCGCAATTAATGACAAGCTACGAACGATAATACAATCATCAACACATGAACGAAATAAGCAAGTACTGAACGCAAAAGGGAATGCAACAAGCTCTGCTTGCCTTCGTAGAACTGTTCCTGTTCTTGCGTCTGGTCGTGGGCCTGCAGGTCTCCCTCTTCGTAGTCTAGTGCAAGCAAGTTGAATATCGAAAATGAGCGATAATGAAATCCATGAATCCAGCATGTATGCATGAGGGTTGATGCAAGGAATATCTTTCTAACAATGTACCGACGTTAGGATTAAATGGTTGTCTTAAGTTACATGCATGGCAGATTCTTTTAACTTCGAATTAGGGTTTAAGGTGATGACTCATGTTGGGATGATATGTACGTAAATATGCATAACTTAGACATGCTCTGAACTATTTGACTAACACATTTGGAATCATTTAAATCGGAGTTACGAGCAATTAGTTATGCACTGTCGAGTTAGGGTTTAACGGGGTACGACGATAAAAGGCTAGCAACTTGTAACCTATCATGCATGTGTCACTACTGGAAATTTAGTGGTTCCAAATCGTAGGGGATCTATCATGTTATAGTGTTTTTGAATTGGTCACCGTTAAAACTCAAGGGTGGTTTGTAGCCTTTAAAGTTATTTACAGCGGTAGTATGTGAGACCTTGATGACGCGATTCTCTGCTAGCCCGTTGGTGAATTATGACATCGAGCATCTTAACCTTTACTGTTAAGCTAGATTCTCTAATATACATGTACTTGGAAGGTCGTTAATGTTTTCTACGAGTTCTACAAGTTTAATCAACTTTAGCATTTCCTGTCTTCTTCTCAGTAAGGAACAGGGTATTGTATATCTCTTTTCCAACGTTATTACATTATCTAAGAACAACAAGTGGGTTCATTGTTACTTATACACATCAGTTAATCAATAAGCAATCGGATTGTCAACTTAGTTTGGAATTGTCCACAATTGAATTGGAAGAGTGGGTTCAGCAAGAACCAATTTATGGCAGTTGGCCGATCCCTCTTTAATATGGTGGTGAGGAATGTTAGATTAGTCGTTAATCTTTATCCACTGATGATTAGTCATATAAGTTGCGACTAAACCAAGCGTTAGTTATGTTGGTTCTGGAATATTTCACTTAGTTGAATGGTTAAGGTATAGCACTGACTGCCATACTATGCCTAAAAACCTAGACTACCTAGCTACCACTTACTCAAATAGGATACCAGGGTAATAAAAACCTCAGCTAAAGCATATGTGTATTACCTCCGAACCTACGTATTTTCTTACTATTGAGCCAACCTAATAATTATGGAATACTTGGGTCACTAGATAGATCATTGGTCAGGTTTAGCATATATCAACCAAGCATGTTTTCCAACTAGTATTCAGAACCTCAGCTCGCAGCCCTCGAAAATCAACATACCAGCAGCAGTATTTTACCCATAACTTTTGATCCGCAAATCTAATGGGAGCAAACTCAGTGGCGTTAGAAAGCTATCGACGATACCTATCTTCCATATTTTGGGGGTGGCACCAGATTCCCAACAGTTTAATCCCAGAATTAGAATGAACTCGACATATTTCAACCCTGGAAGAACACTCCTAGCTGCAGCAGTATTTCGAGCATAACTTTTAGAGTGTAACTCCGATTGGAGCAATTCCAGTGGCATTGGAAAGCTTAGGACAAAACCCACAACTTCTTTCATTGGATCAACTTGGGATTTGACACGGTTTGGTTGCAATTTTCAGATCAATCTCACTGTCCTAATTTCAAACATGCAACTAATTCTCAATTTTCAAAACTCAAAATTTCTTCAAATCCACACTTATCTAGGGACTACCGAGGTATACCTTGCAGCATGCATCTCCAATTTGAGAGGATCCCAACCAAAACCACAAAAATCCCCTATCTCTTCATCTCTAATCCTTTCTGCTTTCTTTCTTCGTAGCTGCTCCAAGCTACTCCAAGTTTCTTGGCCCTGGCTTCCCTATTGCTTCCCCTTTCTTCCTTCTCTCCATCCTGGCTGAGCTCATCCTCCCGATTGGACACCACAGCAGCAGCAGTACAGCAGTATAGCAGCACACGGCAAGGGGGAACAAGGGGAGAGGCGGCCTGTGCTTGTGCTGGAGGCGAGCAGCAGCCGTGGTGGCATTTCCCTGCCGCGGCAGGGCAGGGCAGAGGGAAGGGGCGGCGCAGCAGGGGATGGGGTGGCGCGGCAGAGGGAGAGCTGGGCGCACGGCAGAGGGGGAGCGCGGCAGGGCGCTGGGCGGCGCACTGGTCGGAGGGCTTGGCGCGGGGAGGCGCGGCAGGAGGAGGGCAGCGCTGGTCTCACCCATGGCAGGATGCCCAATTCTTCATGCATGTAAGAACTTATTGGGTGGATTGAAAGATTAGGGGATGGGGAATTCCAGGGTATGACATGCATGAGCCAATTCTTGATTCTTGGTGGGATTTTGGAGGGAAGAAGATGATGGTTGCTGTGGAGAATAGAGGGGAAGAAAGAAAATGGGGGAATGCTTGCTGCTGTGCTACGTGGGGAAGAAAGGGGAAGCTGCGGTGGGGGAGAAAAGAAAGGGAAGAGGAGGGAAAAAGGGGGCTGCTGGGTGGGTCCCACGGCAGGTAAGTGGAGTAGGACCTTTTTCTTATTTTCTTTCTTTCCCTTGGTTGTATTTCTTTTCTATTTACTGTTATTGAATACTTGATCTAAGAGTTATTTATTTTATTTGAAATCTAAATGGACAGCGACAAGATTCAATTGACTTGTAAAAACTCTTGGATAGAGAAAGTGTTTGAAATGTATACGAGTTTTTTGAACCATGAGTTTTTAGTGGCATTGGTTTTCCCTGTTTTATTTCATATTATTCGTAGGACCATACATTAGGGCTTTTGGTTTGAGTCTGGTTCGAACTAACTACATGCATGCATGGACAAGAAAAGAATCGTTTTTGTTCGCGATAATTTGTACTTCGCGATAATGGACACTGACCCCACGTTCTAAAAATAGGGTCACTACACCGTCGGTGCAGTGGCAAGTTTCGAGGACTAAAGAGACACAGCCCACCCATTAAGGTTGCCATCTGCGTTATCCTAGCTACCCAAGGTCTTTCGGATACCCTAGTTGATACCTGGAAAGCCTTTCAGATGCCCCAATCCTACTCCCGATCTTTCTCCCCAAGTAATCATAAATAGGTACTTCAATTGCTTCGAAGTCTCTACCCTCGCTAATTTTCATCAGCTTTGTTGGAACAGAGATAGCTGGTCATAGTGACCCCCTCTCCCTTAAACCAACGATCTTGAATTCTCAATTTGCAGGACTGACGGGGTCCTTGCACTCTTGCTCTCCCAGAATACGGTTATTATTGAAAATAATAACTTGATCTGGTTTTCTCTTTCCAGAACTGGTGTAGAAGTCAAATAGTGATCCTACGACTTGCCATCAGCAACGCAAGGACCTAATTTTCCATGAAACACATGGATCCCCGCTATCCATCTATTCCGGTAGCATAAAGGTGTACCAAAACCTTCATTGTCATTTTGATGGACCCAAATGAACGAGAACCTGCCCAGTTTGTTACAAAGTGCGACTTAGGTCACCTGGTCAAGGTTGAGCATCAGAGACCAGCAGGCGTGTTGTAACCCCTCCTTGACCCCATGATGGAAGAACTACAGGAAGGTCCCTTGACAGAATGAAGCACAAACCTGGAACCGTACTGTTCAGCTCTTCGAAATCCGATGGAGCAACCACACCGAAGATGAAACTAAGTGGGAAACATGAAGATTGGCTCAGGACCGACCTCCCATCCTTGTTTGCCGAACGTTAGAGATCTCGGGTCGAGATCTTCTTAAGGGGGGTAGGTTTTGTAATACCCAGATTCGACGATTAGGGTTTGCCTCGCATTCATGCATACATGTCATCATCACCACCCACACCTTACTTAAACTTAGTTGTATATCAACTTTGCTTTATAGAATATGTACATATCTCATCCTCGGTGGATATGTTATTAAACACCAATCAACTTATTTGAAGTATCAAACCTCAATAATAACATTCGCAAGTGGTGGGACCAGTGAACCCCGTCGATGGATTCCCCTCCCAACTTTCTCCCTCCTTCCCAAGATTGCTCCAAAACCACATGAAATGACCACCTAATTTGAACGTCCGAGTGCAAACCCTAAGGTGCCGAAGAACTAGGGTTAGGGGAACAGGCAAGGTAATGTGGATGAAAGTTCACCAAATTTTGGGAATGACCATGGATATGGAAGTGCTAGCTCCATGCAAAATTTCAAAAATTTTGGAGAAGTTTAAAACCTAGTTGCAGTTCAAAATGTCGAATTAGGTCAAACCCTAGAATTGAACTAGACACCCATTCAAACTAGCCCCAAATTGATTCAAATTTCTACAGTAGCTCACAAATAATGTTTAGAGGGTCTTGTAAAAATTTTAGGAATTTTGGAGCAAATATTGCACATAAAATAACGCAAACAATGTTTCTGTGCCATATAAAAAGAGAAAAAGAATTCCTAAAAGAAAAAGAAAACAGCCGGGGCCTATTGGGCCGCCTCGGCTGGCCCATCTCCTCCCGCCCGATCCCTCCTGCACGCGGGCCCCGCCCGCCAGCCTCACTCCGTGCCTCCCCTCCCACTGACCCGTGGGGCCCGCCTGTCAGGGCGGGGCCTCCACGTCGCTGCCGCCGAGCGGCCATGGTGGGCGGCGCCCCACCCATCCCAACCGGCCGCTGCCGTATTTAAGGCCGGCCCGGTCCGAGCCCTCCTCTCCTCCCCATTCCGACAGCCTCCCCTCCTCCCCGCGTCAAAACCCTAGGCCCCCATCCCCTGCTTCACATCTCCGGAACCGACGCCGCCGCCTTCTTCCCAAGCTCCGGCCGCCGCTCCGATGAGGAATTCCTCTCGGCTCAGAGGTCCTCCGGCCCCCAATCCACCTTCCCGAGCTCCGTTTTCTCCTCCCTAACTTCCCCCTCCTCTTCCTTTCGCAGGACCGAGCCCCGAACACCCTCACCGACGAGCCCCTGAAGCCGCCGCCGTTCCCCTCGTCACCGCCTTCCCTCCGGTCCTCCCCAGCCTCCCCGCACCACCGCATCTGCCCAAGGGTGAGCCGCCGCCTCTCCCTGCCAAGTTTCCGAGGTCGCCGCCGCCCCTAACGCCTCCGGGCTCCACGCCGGCGAGAGCGCCGCCGTCGTCTCCCCCTCGGTCGGGTACAGGAGAGAGGGAAGAGAGGGAAGGGGGTGAGAGAGAGAAAGGGGCCGCGTGGCCTCTTCTTATTGGGCCACGGGTACTCGGGTAGGTCCCGTATGTCAGTGGGGTGGGTTATGGGTTGAAAAATTGGGGTAGGACTCGGCCGGGTGCGCGAAGGATTTTGGGATTGACCTGGGTAGCTCTCGGGTGCGGCTAGCATTTTAGATCTGGCCGAAAAAGGAAGGTTTGGGTTAGGGTTAATTTCCATTTCGGGCAAGAATTCAAACGGCCATAACTTTCAAACCGTAAGCCCAAATTTGACAAATTTTATATATTTGGAAAGCTCATGAAATTCTCTACAATCTGGATGAATCAAAAGTTAATTTTGAGCACATGCACAGTAGGATATATATGGTTGTTATTTTGCTTCTGTCGCGAATCAGTAAACCCTAACGCGACGAGTATAACCCCAAACTTGATGGCCATTCCAGTTGCGTAGGGTCACATTCCAATATACTTGCCTAACATCTACATTCCATGTCATGGCCATCCCCTATAACTCGTAACTCTCAAACCCCAACCTACCCAGCCGCATAAAATGACATGTGTATAATTAGAATTACGAGTTCACTTCTACTAGGTTAGTTAGAGCAATGCTCGTTGTAATGGAACCCTAACACCACTAACACATCTTAGAAGTCCTTTACTAGCATTGGTATCGTGTCTCATGCATGCCTACACTACTAGGGTGACACCCTAGTCCCTACTCACGTCACCTAAGAAGTTGTCGTAACACCAAACCCCTAGTATCCCTAGGATTGCCTCATCTTAGTCATACATGTTTATCATCATCTACCATACATACATGCTGAATCTTAATTTTCCCCTTTGCCGTTTCTTTTCCGGTTCTTCGAATTATTTATAAAAGAGCCTGAAGAAGGAGACCACCCGGCTTACGACCTCACGCAAAATCAGGAATCCTACGACCAAGGCAAGCAGAGCTTGTTGCATCCTTGCATTGTTACTTATATACTTTAATTGATTATATGTTGGTGTGTGGATCGCTGCTTGGAATGTGTGGTTCAGTTCGGTAAACTAGCATGTTAGGATGTGTTGTCTGTTGTGTCCAGCGATGGCTGGGAATTAATCCGGTGCTTCTAACAACTTGAACCTGCTAAAGTGAGATGTGAGAGCCGAGGGTGTGCTCGACGGATACGGTTGGAAGGTTCTACCATCCTGAGGTGATTCCGCTCGATGGATACGGTTGGTAGGTTCTACCATCCTGAGGTGATTCCGCTCGACGGATACGGTTGGTAGGTTCTACCATCCTGAGGTGATTCCGTCGAAGCACTCCCTTATCACCGCGTGGACGTTAGCGGAAATCTCTGCCATGGACGTTTCTCCTGGCAAGTCTCGGTCACTTGGAGATTAGCTACCTCCGAGTGAAGAGCACGGGTTATTTCCATGGGGATGTATTTGCCGATAACGATCCGAGAGATTAAGTGAATGTCTGTCATGATGGCTCATTGTCAATGTTGTGATGTTGGCTGTCCCAAGTGAGTGGGAAGTGGCAAGTGAGTGCCATGTTGCTTATTTATCGAGGTGTATAGTTGGCAAGTGAGTGCCTCTATACCCATACATTGAGGTGTATACATGACAAGTGAGTACCATCATGCCCATTTGTGGAGATGTATGAATTCTGATCTGTGAGTTATTTTTCCATGGTTAACCTTGTTCTGTTAATGGAGTGTTTGTATGTTTGTACCTTTCAGCTCGAGTTATGCCATGTTTAATCACTGCTGTACTAGTATGTGTAGGACATCTAATCAAGCACAAATAAGTCTTGCAAGTACCTTCGTACTCACCTAGGATATTCCTAGATCATTGCAAGTGAGCCGGTGGTCGAGGATTACTTCAATATCGCCTAGCTTCCGGTTCCCTTGGTTAGCTATTCGACTCATGGGATAGGTTGTGACTTTTGGTCATTGGCCGATATGCCGCTGTGGGACTCACTAAAGCTTCTTCCGCTGTGTTCATCATTTTGTTTATTGGATATGTCTCCGGTTATTACCGACTGATGTAATCACATAGTCCAATGTGGACAGCTAGTTTATTAACGTAATATAGTGCTTTGTTGTGGTATGCAAGTTGTTATTCAGGCTGCTCATACACCGTGCGTGAATGATATGAAGTGTATGGGTATGTCGTGAAGGATTAAAGCTGTTCCTCTTTTTACTAAGTCGAGCAGGAGTCGGTTGAGTGACCCGCTGGCTGAGATGCTGTGCCGGCCAGGCAGGGTGTGGGCGTGTTCTACCGGGCTTTCGAGCGACCCACTAGCTTCTGAGCTAGGTTAGGGTGTGGGTAGAATCGCCGGGCTCCTCCGATCTTGCTTTGCGTGGTAGAATTCGGGAATGACTCTAAACCTTCACCGGATCAGGGAACTGTATGTGGTTCTGGGAAGTCTAGTCGCTTCCGGCCGGCTTGCGTTGGTCAGGTGTCAGATCACTCCGCCTCGGTGAGTACAGCGCAGGTACCGTGCCACCAGGTCGACTGGTCCTTTGGCCCTTGGCGATCATTCGTTCCCCTAATCATATGTAATTCCCGGGTCCGTGACAACAGTGCACGGTGAAAAGGCTCTGGAGGCGAAGGGCTTTAGCGCGAGAGGAAGACGAAGGCAGATGGGAACTGCGGTCTCCCTACGCTCGCTTTTATAGAGGAGGGAGGCGAACCATCGACAGTCGTGTGCCACACATGGCGGCAAACCGCCACGGCAACCGTCGCCCCACGCGCATGATCTCGCAGGATTCGGGGCGCCTTTTTCGCCATGACTCGCCATCCCAGGCGTCCCGGTCGGCGAGCATTATGTCAGCAGCCATCCCGCGCGCACCGCACGCGTGATTCGAGGCACAATCATAACAAACCGACGCTTCGAACGCCCCACGAGGTCACAGCAGCAGCAGCGGATGTCTCGTGCACGCCTTGCACGGGACTCGAGGCGAAATCATCACGCTGCAGCACCGCAGGCGCTTTGTCCAACCGACTGCGTGCATTAAATGCTGAAGCGACGTTGTGAGCAGTCAAGACGGCTCCGTGTGACCACAAGCCGGCTTCGACCGGGTTCGGCTCGATCGAGTCGAATTGCACTTGGACGCCGAGTCAAGCTTGAAGTCAGCTCGGCTCACTGAGTCACGTCACGAGCTGTGTCGACTCCATCAAATAATTTCGAGGCATACCAACTGCACCACTCGAAAAGCAGATCAGATCTGCACAAAGGGGTATCGATGACCAACCCAATAGGGTTTCGCAGGTCACTCGGCAACACCCAAGCTAAGGACGAACCCGGCATCCACAGCGGCACAAGATGGTCCCTGATTCAGAACCAGATGCCACAGCGGCACAAAATGGTTTTCTGGTTCGGGACTCAATGCCAGAGTTCGAGGATTCGGTTTCGAAGCTGAAGGTCGAAGGCGTCCCCCCTGCGGGCACAAGTTGGCAACGATCCACTGGAACATGCCCAGACGCTATTTCAGATTCACTCGAAATTTATGATATGCCTCCCGGAAGGCCACTAGTTGACTTCCCCAGCAGGAAAGCGCGGGTATCACCGAAACTCCCCACACTTAGCACAAACTTAACCTTTTTTCAGGTATCATGGGAGTCCATCAAGGTCTCTCCACCAGCGACTTGAGAATACACAGCTTGCTCACCAGTCGGCATCCGTGTCGAGACCTTGAAGCACTCGGGGGCTACTGATGGAGGGAACCCATCCGGGTAGGCCCAGCACAGGGAGTCGGCCCAACAGGCTCGGGGAGTCCCACGGAGGCCCACTCGGATGAAGGCCCAAGCGAAGCCCACACGGAAGCAATGTCCGGGTGTCATCAAGGCTGGCGTTACAACCTCATCAAGGCAGGCATTTCGTTGGCATGAAGGCTGGCGTTACTCGGAGAGTTACGCGGGATAAAGATGCAAATTAAAGTATGCAGTTACAGTAGCTCGGCCGACTGGCCAAGTCGGCATATGTAAAGCCTATATAAGGCAAGAGCCCCATGCAAAGGGCGGACTAGACTCTTAGGCATTGTCTTCAACCTCTAGACAAGAATCAACCATCATCTCTCTGTAACCTTTCTCGCACAAGACCAGCAATACAATCAGCAGGAGTAGGGTATTACCTCCGCTATTGGAGGCCCTGAACCTGGGTAAAATCTCTTGTGTGAACAAGCTTAGATCTTCCACTTGCGCTCCCCCAAATCCTACTAGAAATGTATATTGCCGCGAAATCCCCGCGACAATCTCTGTTGTGACTCCGCAATCTGTGAAGAATTTGAGTCATCCTCCAGTACTCAATTCCAGTGCTACTGAGACTTTCTTCGGCATACCGAGGTTGAGGACTCTCAACGGCAGATCCGGATTCGACTCAAACCACATCTCCGGTTTTTCTGGGAACCCTTGGCTATAAATAGACCAAGTCCTCCTCCGGGTCACTTCAACTTCCGCAAAACCCTAAAAGTCTCAGCGTCGCCGCTGCTCTTTGTCCAACGCACTGAAAATGCACGAGGCTCATTGTCTCACCGCCGCCGATGCAAGGATCTCCCGTCGCCGCCGGACTTCTTCACGTCCGCCGCCGCCGTAGCAGCGCCACCATCGTCGAGTTAGGGCATGGCTGTGGAATCCATGACTCTTTCTTCAAATCCTTCGGTCATGCGCATTCAATCCTCGGGTACATTTTGGATCTTCTTCACCTGTCAAATCAAAAAATTTCTTAGATTTTAGGTGCCTTATTTAGATTTTTTCTTTCTGTGCCTATCGAATTGAGTGGTTCATGCTTCAACAAATCTTGGCATTACTGACTTCAAACCGGTAGTTCTGCGTTTGTGCTCTGCAATGCTGAAGCACAAGCCCGGCACTTCCGGAAGTGAAACCGGTCATTCTGACTTTGAAGAAACCACTAATTCATCAGCTAAAAACTCTTTTTCTTCAAAAATTGTGTCTGCTGAGTACATTTGTGATCGTATCTTTTCTCTTCGTATCCCATATGCTTCACAGGAGTAATCATGAGTTCAAGTCAGAGTGACTCAAATGTTGAAAGAAGCTATAATGTGCAAATGAGCGACAGTGACCCTGATAGAGCTTCAAGCAGTTCAAAAGGAGATTCTTCTTCTGTTCCCAAAAGGTCAAAGACTACAGCTGGTTCATCCACACCTTCAAGAAGAAGAAAATTGCAAAATATGGGTTATGAGGTTCCTGAAGAACTGCATATGAGTACTCCTCCTCATGAATCTACTATGGAGAAGAAACATAGACATCAGAGGATTCGAAGATATTGGGAGAAACAAGAAAAGGCAGACCAATATGTGATAGAGTATTGGCGCAAGATCTTTGAAGAAAAGGCTGCCAAGAAGGCTCCTGCCAGATCAAAGAGGCCAACTGCTACCATTCTTGAAGAAGAAGTTAGGAAGAGGAAGGAGGCAGCTAAAGCTCGCTCATCTATTCCTCAGGAGGAGAAATTTTCTCGCCCTCAAAAGGTGAGGAAAATTGTTGCCAAAATGAAGAAGTCATCAGTCACGAAATCAACTGATCCTCAAGCAACTTCTTCATCTGTGGACATTGGTGATGACATCCCTATAGGAGTCAAAACTACTCTGATTGCTGAAAAGGCACGTGCTGAATGGGAAGCATCTAAAGCTCAGAGGATTGGCAAAGAGCTAGATGCCAAGGAAAGAGCTGCCAAGCAACCCCAAGCTAGCTCATTGGCCATTATCACTCCTGAGGAGATGGCTAGAAAAGAAGCTCTAGCCCGAGAGAGACTAGATATTGAAGCAGATGCCAGGAGAAGCAAGGCTCAGCCAGAAGCCTTTAAGGAAGAAAAAGCAAAAAGAGAAGCTGAGTTGAAGCAACTCAAAGCTGCCACTTCCAAAAGCAAAGAGAGCTTTGCAAGATATAAAGCTCTTATAGCAGAGCAAGCTGCTGATGAAGACAGAGGCCAAGCCTTGGCCAGGGCAGCTCTGTTTGCCAGCATAAAGAAGAAGAAAGCCGATAAAAAGCTGCTGCTTTAAGGAAACAGATGGAAACAGAAGTTCCAAAGGCTCCTAAGCCTAAAGGAGTAGTGATCAGGGAACCTCCAACATCTTCATCTCCTAGAGCTGCTAGCTCTCCAGTTAGGCCCTCATCACCTCCAGTATGTCCTATGAGGACTCTTGTCCCAGCAAGCTCTGCTACTCAGGTTGAAGAACCTTCAGCACAAATTGAGGCATTGGCTGAAGAACAAGAAGTTCAGCCTGCTGAAAGCTCTAGAGCTCCAGATGCTCCAGCAAAAGATATACCTATTGAAGAACCAGTCATTCAGCCTGAAGAAACCATTGCAGAACCAACAGTTCAGGTTGAACAACAAGCTGAAGAACAAACAGCTCAGCCTGAAGAAGTTATTGAAGAACAAGCAGTAGCTGCTGCTACTGAGGCTACTGAAGTTCCTGAAGCTTAGGACCCTATTCCTCGCTATGAGCGAAGGAACACGAAGCAAACTGTGTCTCCAAGGCCAACTGCACCTGCTAAGAAGAAGAAGAAAGCAGTTGAAAAGCAAAAAGCTGATAAGCTACCCCCCAGGCCCCCTCAGAGGACAAGAAAAGGGCCAATATACATCTTGATGATGAAGATCTAGAGATAAGGGATCAACAAAACATTAAAGACAATGCCACCTTAGTGGTGCTTGCTCCCACTCAAATGATTCCCAAACAAGGCAAGAGGCCTCAACCAGTTGTGGAATACAACAAATGACAAATGAAGAGTTGAGGGAGATCAGATGGGGATCTGAACCCTTAGGAATATGCCAGGGATGCTTCAGACCCAAGGTTTTGGGTTAGAACTCAACAGGATTTTTATCAGACAGTACTTTTCAAGGAGAACAGAATATTCAAAAATCAGTATGTTGATGTAGCCTACTTGAGAAGTAGATGCTTTGCTCTAGTTCTGGAAACTCTGAGGCAAGTAGGACTTGCAGAATTCATCAACTTCAGACAGGACTGGAATGAAGAGATCATTCTTCAATTCTATGCAACTATTTACATCTCTGGAAATGAGAATGACTCCAATTCTTGGAAATTGGAATGGATGACTGGCCATTCCAAATATGAAGCAAACTTTGAAGAATTAATTGTCAGAATTGGACTGGGGATGAATATAAACTCTAAGGATGTCAAAATTCATAACGAAGACATTCTGCCAAAGGAAGGCTTGAAGCCTTTGTATCCTGAAGACAGGGACTGTGTACTTGGCAAGACTATTGATTTCACCTATGCAGCCAAGATAGTCTTCAAGATACTGAGGAAGACCCTTGCTCCCAAGAAAGGAAATCAGGATGAAATTCATCATAGAGCAAGAAATCTTCTTCTCAAGGCAATGACCCATGTCCCCTTCAACTTAGCAGATTTCTTCGGCAACTTTATGTCAGAGGCAATAGCAGACCATGTGAAGCGGCTGACTTATGCCCCATACCTCATGAAGTTTATCCTGGACAAAACAGCCATTGATTTCCACTGTGATACTCTTCACTCAAAATTCACGCCTTCACTCTATGAAGACCTTGTGAAGAAGGCACCACAAGACAAAGGCAAAGGCAAAAAGGCTGCTACATCATCTCCTCCACCTCAGACATCTGTTCCTCAACCTCAGGCTGGTGAAGAATGAGCACCATTGGCCAGTGATGACCGTCACTTCTACCAATCCGAGAGCCAACAACAATCGCCTGAGGATGCACCAGATGAGGAAAGAACAGCGTTTGATGAGGCATGATCTAAATGCCATCTTCAATATGGCTTAGGCTTCTCAACAAGCTGACTAGGAAGCTCAGAAGCGGTCTTGGGTGCTCCTCAAGAAACATTACACTAAAGCTGAATTGGCTGCCCAGGGTATCCAAGAAACCTATTCATGGTGTGATCAGTCACTTTCTTCGCTTCACTATAGAGTCACCCCATCCGTCTCTACTTCCTCTGTTCAGCCAGCTCCTCGTCGTTCACCACATATTGAAGAAACAGCTACCTCGCCTCCTCAGCCTCAACCTCAAGCTCAAGCTTCAACTCCAACCCAAATTCCGCAACGTCACCACGTGCCTCTGCCTCTGGTGGTCCCTCCAGCGCTTGAACCGTCTTCCTTCACCCTTTTTGGTTCCTTGATGCCAAAGGGGGAGAGATTTAGAAGAGAGTGTGCAGGGGAGAGAGTCTCCAGGAGAAAAGGGGGAGTGTTTAAGAAGGCTAAAATTAGAAGAGTTACAAACCTTGCTTTTTGTTCGATGATTCTTGTATTTGGTTTGTAAACTCAATTTGGTGATCTTATGTGTTTGCTACATTTCTTAGACATGCTTCGCTTAATGTTCATTATATGCATGTCTATATCTCTGAGATCACTCCTTGTGCATTGTGCTGTTATCGTTTATTTTTGTATAATGCATTCCCACGGGTTCCAAGATGTAGGGGGAGCTCCTTAAGTTTCCTCAAAATGTGCACTTGCATTCAAAGCTATTTTTAAATAGTGCACATATTTAGGGGTAGCTATTTCTACATCGTGGAACGCAAAAACACAAACTTTTATATCCAATTTGAAGCTTTAATCGTGTTGTCATCAATCACCAAAAAGGGGGGAGATTGAAAGTGCATCTAGTGCCCCCTAGTGGGGTTTTAATGATTAATGACAAACGATTAAGGGACTAATGATTTACTGAGTGTATACAGGTGTATAGTCCCTGAAGTAATTGGTTTAACCAGTGAATGTCGACCCCTAAAAAGTTAATGATGAAGGAAGGGTTGGACCTACAAGATTAATGATAATTTTCTAGTGTTTAACATGATCAAAAGATCATTTGAGTCTATAGGACAAGTCGCACTATTAAGAGGGGTAAGATATCTAAGCTATAGGAAGAATCTTCAAGTGTGCTCAGTCAAATTCTCAGAAGACTTCTTTGAAAATCTCTTTTGAGACACAGACAATGATTCTCGGTGATACCGTTTTGAAGAACCGGATGTACCGAGATTGGCCTCTGTTGCAAGGTTTGATGACTTAGTCATCTCAAGCCTCGAAGAGCTTCAATTACGGCATGACCGGTCTTCAAGCCCGGTGCTACTGAGAATGGCCTCTGTGACGGAGAGTTAGGGAACCCTGCCGCTTAGGGTTTGCCCTAGTTTCATGTTTCGGAAACAATATGTCCGTTCTTGAAGACCGGTGCTTCCGGAATATACTTCTGTTGTTGTCTTAGACTAAGTCTCATTTATGTTGTCTTCGGTTCTACCGGTTTCGTTTCCGGTTGTACCGAGAATCTCTTCTGGATTTAGGTCTTTTTGTGAATGCTGTGTTACTGAGTTAGTTTCTGGTTTGACCGCATTTCCTTTATGAGAGAAGAACGGGTCATTTCTTCAAATCTCGGTTTAACCATTCTTCAAAGTCGGCACTATCAGGAATTGCTTCTGAAGTGACTCTGCGGAGTAGAATCTTCGTTCCCGTTGTGACCGTGTTCCTTTCGGAACTACCAACTTTGAGTTGAAGATTTTCGCTGTGTGCATCTGAGTTCCTCAGAATATGACCGTTGTTTGAAACTTGGTGCTTCCAGGTTCGTGTTCCGGTTGTTCCAAGAAAGAATCTTTTCTTCCAACGACTCTTTTCTGAGCTGTGCCTATTTATAGCCCCCGACCCCCTGCGGGCTCGGGAGGACATTCTGCGCAAAATACTCCTTCTCTCACACTGAGTGTTCCCCTTTCCTCTTGCTCTTTGAGATCTACTTTGAGAGATGAAAGATTTGAAAGACTTGAGACTTGATTAAGCATACAAGCAAGAGCTTCTTCGAGCCTAGTAATCTTGACCTATTACTCTTAGAGATTTGGCATCTCCTAGCCGGCTAGGTGTCATTGAGAGCTCCGATTTGTGGATTCGCCTCCAACAAGTTTGTGAAGTGATGAGGACATCTCCCACGCTATCATCCAAGGACCAATCACCCATTCCCGTGCCCGATGACTTAATCATGAGGTGTAGCTAAGGATGGGATGCTACTTAATGGTGATATTTTGATTCTTAGGAACATGGGAGAAGCACCACTGGACTCGCCACACATGGGAGAAGCACCACTGGACCAGCCACAAGAGGATGAGGCGTCACCCCAAGTCAAGTTGGACTCCACTTCAACTCCAAATTCAGTCCGGTTTCAGCAGACAACACCTACATAAATGGGGCATATCTTTCTCATACGGAGTCCGATTGAAGAGTTCTTATATGCGTTGGAAGGATAATGATGACACCTTTCCAATGGATCTGATTCCACATTATGAATGATTACAGAGACATTGGAATTGTCAGAATAAGTCATCAGGTGCTGCGACACCATTTTGGGCCACTTTGGGCCTTGTTTTTGTTTCGGGTCTTAAGCCCAGGTTTAGGGTGAAACTCTCAAAAACCCTAGGTATAAATACTCTGTAGCCATCATTGTTTAGGGTGGGTTTTGCTTAGATTATTCTGCCATCGCAGTTTCGCTAATTTCAACAGTTTGTAGAGCCCCATTTCAAGTAATCAAATGTTCCTCTGCGTTTGTGAGATTGCTTCCACTGTGTTCTTGCTTGTGTTCTCGATTCGCATGCAGGGATAAGCCTTCTTGGCGAGGTCAACCGTGTTCGCACGTGGTTAATAACCAACGGAGCCGTGGTGTAGCGATCGCAGGGTTCGGATCAGTTCTGATTGGAAGCCGGGGCGTCAACGTCGAGTTCTCCACAAACGTGATTATGCCCTCCTGACGGAAGATCGGGCACCCCCGTGCACATCATGAAGGTTCGGGATCACCTCAAGATCCACCACGAGTGATTGAGCAAGTTACTGGTGGAGGTTGATAGGGAGGATTAGCATGGGCATCAGACAAATAAGCATGAAGTATGGGTTTCCAACGATCCCTGATTATTGCTTCTCTGTCTTCAATGGCTGCAATGTGTTGCTCTTGATGCTCAGCAGCCACCTTTCTCACCACCAAAAGATCCCTATCGGAGAGTTTGCGAGCTTTGATATGACTTTGCTGCGCATATTTACTCTTTCTTCTTTGATCAAAGGGAATGCGACCAGACAAATTACCATTGCGAAGACTGTCTAAAACAATAGTGAAAGGCTTCATAAATTTTTTCCACCAATCAGCCCATGCCACTGAAGAATCCCCGACTTGAGTGTCATCTGGGAAGTAACGGAATTCTTCCTGATCCGAGCATAACAGATGGGACCAAAATGCATATGCAATTCCAATATCATCCCTCGTGTACAGATTAGCAAATGGAGAGAAAGGTACGACTTGGTCAAAACGGAATTGTCGGGCCACTCGATCAGGATGATAAGGTTCAGCAATGCACAAGTCTGTGGTAAGAGAACCACGCCTCCAAGGAAACATCCCTCTATGGATAGAAATCATGAAGGCCGTTTTTGGCTCAAATATGCCCTTGGAATTTGTTAAAACATATGGGTTCCAACAAATATTGTGATGGTTTTGGAAGAAAGCATGTGCCTTGTCAGGAGTGAAATAGTGTGGAGCCCTGAACACGGTATTTATCATATCAGGTTTCACTGGCAAATGTTTGTAGGTAGGAAATGTGGCATTTTTGCTTTGTTTCCAAAGACTCTCTTCAAGTACAGGCCCATCCAGCCAATAACATAATGAACTGGCCAGGCTCGCTTCAAATAAGAAGGACCAATAGGGTGAGTACTAATCAGCCGAAGTGAATAGTATAGAGAACAAAGGGCGGATGGAGCTAAAGAAATTCGACGCCCTAAAGTGATCCAAGATGCCATCACCAGTACCCCAGGGCGAACAGACGGTCCACCACCGACAACAACGAAATGGCAAAGCCAAAGGGCAATAAAAGCTGCTGTATAAATTCGTTCATCCTGGAGAGTAATGATATGGAAACAATCTTCCTCGAGATTATGAAAATAATTACACCACTCTTGAAAGCCCACTTTGCCACCCATAGCAAGTTTGCGCCAGATGTCTAAGAGTTGTGATAGGAAATTAGGATATAAGAGTAATGAAGGATCTAGCTCATGACTAGCAGGAACATATTCCTCATATGGATCTCCATCTAAAGGTAACCCAGCCATTTTATGCATATCTAAGAGTGTGACTGTGCGCTCACCACATGACAATAAAAATGTATTCGTGTTGGGATTCCACTTCCCCAATAAGGACTTGAGCAGTGGAGGGGAGACAGAATAATCGCCTAAGGAGCAATATATAGCTCCGTAAATGTAGTCCACACCTTCCTCATTCCCTTTCAAATGAATAGAATACTTCTTCAAAACTTGGGTCCCCTATGCGGTATATCCATGTGGATGTACAATACATTCAACCTCATGATGCTCCCAACCTAAACCTTTGGATACTATGTGAGTTCCCAGGGTTAAAGCTTCATCAAGCCTAGGTAAAGGTGCAAGCGGGTAGTAGCAGCGTGCTGAAAGGAACACCCTGATTTCCACCCACGGTTATCATATTCTGGATTGCCGTATGGTATTTCTAATTCTTTTATCACTAGATTGGCTAGTTCACTAGTTTCTGGTTCAAACATTTGTCGCTTGGCTAGTTGGCAAAGAGACATCTTGTGGGACAAAAATGAGACTTCTCGCGCCATCTATATGCATGCAAAAAAAAATGGTATTGCTATATGAACAAGACATAAATAGTTTTGCACCGGTAAATAAGAAAGAGATAGTATTCATGAATGCATAAAAAAATGTGTTAAGTGATCCCCTATAAAAAATGTGTCGCTCGGTAGTTGTATGACGGACCAAGCCTATATCAAGACTTGCCAGAACGCCACTGCGAGGGTGTTTATTCATCTCTTACACATAAAAGAATGGTGTCACTCGGTAGTTGTACGACGGACCAAGCCTATATCAAGACTTGCCGGCACGCCAACTGCGAGGGTGTTCAGCCAGCTCTTACATAAAAAATGGTGTCACTCGGCAGTTGTATGACGGACCAAGCCTATATCAAGACTTGCCAGAACGCCAACTGCGAGGGAGTTCTTTTATTTCTTTTACGCAAAAGTTTTTGCAAGTGTACAATTGTACAATAGAACAAGCTTATACCAAAAACTCCCGAAACTCCAACAGCAATTAAGCTCCGATGGCAATTAGCTAAGGCAGTTACACGCATCATGATTAAATAGGTTGTCATGATGTTTCACGATGCAGTTTGGATAGGCAAGTAATCTGATGTCTGGTACTGTTACATGCATGCTTATGGAATTGCGATAATAAGAGGGAAAGGAGAGATTGGTACCACTGCAAAGAATAAATCCACCGTGTAGGATTGATCTCTTATATTAGATCGTAACCCGATGTGCCTGCACCATCAAAAAAAAATCAAACGAGTACTCATATCTTCACGTAGCCTTTAGCTTAAGGTAGCATAGAAAGATACATCTACCAGTTGTTGCAATGTGGACAGACGCGACGTCCCGTCGAGGTTGATCCCCTGCACCCTCTGTTAAAGAAAACGAGAGGATTAAGGGAGAGTCTTAGTAAAGAAGGACAAGAAGCGAGCAGTCAATAGACGCACGTACTCAAAAGGCTGGAGAAGTATTCATGACTCATGAGAAGAGTAGAAACTTTGGTTGACTACGGATGATATACTCGGGAGAAATCAGGAAGAGAATAAACAAACGGGCGTTCGGTTGAGCGGAACTGAATAGATCCTGAAAACTCGGTTTGTTATGTCGCATGACCCAAAAGTAAAAGGAGGTGGCGCACGCACAATAATCCCAGCATCTGCTTATTCAAAAAAGAATATATATATATATATGTGTGTGTAGTCACACGTATTTCGAGCTCCGGATCCGAAATAAAATAGTCTTCGTATCCGAACCTCGAGGGGGCATCTGTTGACATCGATTTTGACGTGAACCGACGATTATATAAAAAATATATTAATAAATTGATTTTAATGGCTAAAACTCCGTTAGATGCAAATATTATAATCAAAACAACATGAACCAGTAATTCTGGATCAATCGTTTCACTGACAATAAAGGAACAGCATAGATAATGTATAAATTTAGGTCATCAACCGAATATCAGTGATGCATAGTCACGTGGAGGACATCTCTTCGTGTATTTAAAGTACACGGATCTCATTGCAGTTCAAATAAACTGTTTCCTAAGTCATGAGAAAAGAAACTAAAAGAAAAAATAAGCTGCATGCATGAAATAGTTAAATATACTTTTAACTATGAATTAATCAAGAATAATTATTATATTAGAGCTCAGCACTTAGCTGGTTGATTAACCAACTGACGATAATCAGTTGGTCCACACATCAGTTAACTCCGTGCATGCAGAGGTTGCACACCTCGATGATTAATCAAGTGTCAAAAAAGAGCTAAGAGGATTATGGTCCATGCACATCACATGATATGAGCAATGGCTAAGTAAACAAAATAATAAAAAAGGGATATATTTATCTTGGGTATTGCCATTAAAAAGAATAGTAGTCAAAGATTACTTTGTATGTATGATGAAACTGGCCTCTTTATATATGCATGCAAATCATAAAGAAAAATTACGCGTGTATATCATTTCCATGGCCAAGTCACAAGGGAATTGGCACAGGGTTATTTTGATTATGTGCATGCATGCAGCAAATGCTCGTTAATTAATTAATAATTAACTAACTATGTGATAGAGCTGGACTAACAATGCATGCAACACTCCATGCAAGAAACCGCTTTGACGTGGTGTTTGCATGCACAACTTGATCTCCTTTTTAAGCATTTAAATCAGGGAAGTTAGAATACTCCAGCGTTGCAGCCACTAACCCACGTTCCGTGTAACGCTGCACACGTCCGGTCATTGAACGAGAAAAAGAAAATGCAGGAAAAAGAAAAATTGAGAGGAGAAGTTGCCGGAACCTCTATGCATGATGTTCCTCTCCTCCCTCTATTTATAGGGGTGCAGGATTACAGAGGAAGAGGGGCTCCAATTCATTTTTTCAACGTCACAACTCTGCTCCTTTAGTTCACTCACACATAAACACATAAATAAGAAAAGAAGTTGGGAGAGAAGAAGAAAAGGTTTGGCATCTTCAAAGAGGTGAGATCATGGCTTCTCTCTAGCCCTTGGTTTGGCCATGGCGGTACGAACCAAGGAGGCTTCTTCATCTTTTTGTAGATATTTTAACCCTTGGTTCGGCCATCACGGTACAAACCAAGGGGCCTTGCCATTCCCATTTGTTGCGGCATTCTTTGGCTTTTATCTCATTGATTTGGTCCCATTAGCGATACAAATCAAGATCAAACGAGCGGTTAAGCCTCGTTGCTTGGGTTCGGTCGCTACTCATGGATACAAATCAAGAGTAAATAGGTGAGAAGATCCCATGAAATTCTCCTTGGCTTGGTCCTCGAAATGGATACAAACCAAGGTTATGATGAATAAAGGCCTTGTTCTTGGTTTGGTCCTCGAAATGGATACAAATCAAGATAGGTATAAAATATGCACCGCATGAGCAATGGAGAATACAAAATAATATGTAACCTACTCCTTGTTTGGTTACGCTACACGCGGATGTCACATTACCACCACGCGGCGTTAGTAGTAATACAAACAAGGAGAAATCAAACTTCATCTTGGTTACGCTACACATGGGCGCCACACGAGCGCTACATGATGTAGTAGTAATACAAGTGGAGCAAAGTCATATAAAATATATGCCACATATAGCACGCGTAGGCCGAAAATCATAAACATCATGCTTCACCAAAACCAATCTAGCTTCATTGTGGTTACGCTACTCGCGAGCATTATATTAAAGCTACGCAGTGTTAGTAGTAATACAAGTGGAGCAAAACTATATAAAATATATACTCTATATCACAAACATGTAACCTTCATGTCGGTTACACATTAGCATCATGTTGCGACATGCTAAAATATACACTCTAAAGCATAAGCACGATGCTACAAAATACCCACGGGTAAATCCAAGCCTCCCCAAGCAGACGTTAGTCATCGAGGGCGAAGAAGATTTTCTTTCACATTTTTGTAATATTCATATGTTGTATCGGTTGTAATAGATATGTTGGATTCTTAATCAGGGGTTTTCTCGTGAGAGATGTAATTAACAGAGTTTTTATATAAATGTAAGAATTCTGGAAGTAATGGACTTGCAATACCTGATTTCTTTTGTCTTATTTATATTTACGCATTCAATTCTATGTAATCTATCTCTATGACGTGGACGCGGATTCCCACCTCATTTTCCCGTCATCATAAGGCCCTTAAGGAGATCTTGAGTCACCAAAAGGAGAACTTCAACCATGAAGATCTCAGCTTTACCCCAAGATTCAATGACAATGGGAAGGCATGGACCCCTCGACAATAACCTAATATCAAATTTGTGCAAGCAAAGGAGAAGCAGACCAAGTCCTAGGAATGGTGATCATGTTAGGAGAAGTACTATATGGGGGGTGTCCAAGTCTCTTGTGTCTAACACTCAAGGAGCCAAGAAGGTATAGGTACCTAAACAAGCCTAACTTATTCTATAGTACTATACCTCCGGTGAAAAATGTTGGTGCTGGGATAGCTGGTGCACTAATCAAAATGACAGGAGGACAAGAGATGTTCACATCATTTGATAGTCATAGTTCATTTCACAGGAGGAAAAGAGACATTCAGTGATAATGCAAAAGAAAAGGTAATGGGATTAGGTAAAATCCTAGTCTCAAATGACCTCTCTATCTCCAATGTACTTGTTAAATCCTTGAATTACAATTTCTTGTCTGTTTCTCAACTTTGCAACCTTAATCTTGCTAGCAACTAAGACTGATGACAATTCTTTAGTCTTTAGGGGCTTCCGAAAAGGTAATCTTTACTTGGAAGATTTTTCATCTAATGATTCTTACATACAAAGATGTTTATTGCCCAAGCCGTTGTTAAGTTGGCTTTGGCATCGAACATTGGCTCACATCGGGATATGGAACCTTGACAAGTTGGTTAAGGGAGAGCACATCATCAGCATCAAGGATGTAACCTTCTACATGGATCGTTTGTGTAGTGCATACCAAGCGGGAAGAAAAATTAGAAGTCCACATCTGATAAAGAACATCATGACAACGACCAAGCCACTTGAGCTGCTCCATATGGGCTTGTTTTGGTCTCGTCACCTATGTGGTAACTCATATGGGTTTGTTATTGTCGATGATTTCTCTCACTACACTTGGGTATTTTTCTTGCATGACAAGAGGGAGACACACAAGATCTTCAAGAATTTTGCAACAAGAGCCCAAAATGAGTTCAAGTTGAAGATCAAGAACGTGAGAAGTAACAACGAAACCGAATTCAGGAACACCAATATTGAGGAATTTCTTGATGATAAAGGCTTTAAGAATGAGTTCTCCTTTGGCTATACACCTCAACAAATGGGGCTATGGAGAGGAGAAACCACACGCTCATCGAGATGGCAAAGACGATGCTTGATGAGTAAAAGACCCCCAACCATTTTTGGGCAGAAGTTGTCAACACCGCATGCCACACCATCAATCGCTTGTACCTTCACCAACTATTGAAGAAGATGCCATAGGAGCTACTAACCGGGAACAAGCCCAATGTCTCCTACTTCCATATCTTCGGGAGCAAATGCTATATCCTAAATGAAAAGCAAAGGCTTTCTAAATTTTCTCCAAAATGTGATTGAGGGACTTTTCCTTGGTTATGCATCAAATAAGCACGTATATCGATTCTTTAATAATACATCACATATAATTGAAGAAACGTGTGACCTATAGTTTGATGAGACTAACGGCTCTCAAGTGAAGATGAATTGGCAAAAGCTGTCAAGAACATGTCTCTTGGAGACGTCAGGCCAACCGAGGTGAAGGAGAGTTCATCATCCATTCAACTGGAGCCTCTGACCACAACACATGATGATGTCCAAAGTATGGAGCCATCTCAAGATAATGATGAGCAAGCTCAACGTGAAGTCCAAGTCCCACCTCAAGCACAACTAGATTATCCAAGAATCAATAGAAGCTTGCAATGAGATTATCCTGTCAATCAAATACTTGGCGACATATGTAAAGGAACTCAAACTTGATCTCGTGTTGCAAATTTTGTGAGTATTACTCTTTTGTCTCTTCTTTGGAACCTACCAGGTTGAAGATGTTCTAGATGATTTGAAGTGGATAAACATGATGCATGAGGAGCTCAACAACTTCAAACGGAGTCAAGTTTGGATGCTTGTGGAAAGTCAAAACGTGATCAGCACCAAGTGGGTCTTCCACAACAAAAAAGATGAAGATGGACAAGTTGTGAGAAACAAGGCAAGACTTGTGGCCTAAAGGTATACACAAGTTGAAGGTTTGGACTCTAGGGAAACTTATGCCTCGGTTGCTAGACTAGAAACTATTAGGATCTTACTCACTTATGCAAATCATCATGATATCTTATTTTATCAAATGGATGTAAAATGTGTATTTCTTAATGGCACCATCAATGAATTAGTCTATGTCAAGCAACCCCCGGTTTTGAAACCCAAAGCACTCTAATCTAAAGACTCCATAAAGGGACTATATGGCCTCAAAGAAGCTCTGAGAGCATGGTATGAGTGTCTTAACGAATTTTTAGTCAAAAAGGGCTTCAAAATTTGGAAGATTGATTCCACTTTGTTTACTAAATTCATCGATTGCAAAATTTATGTTTGTCAAATCTATGTGGATGATATTATTTTTGGGTCTACTAAAATTGTTTTTAGTGAAGAATTTGGCAAAATGATGGCCAACCCATTTGAGATATCCATGATGGGGGAGTTATGATTTCTCCTTGGACTTCAAGTCAAGAAACTCTAGGAAGGGACTTTCATAAGTAAAAGGAAGTATACCAAGGACATGCTCAACAAGTTTGACATGGAGAACGCAAAGCCAATCCGTACACCCATGCAAACCAACAGCCACCTCGACCTCAACTTACAAGGTAAACTTGTGGATCAAAGTTCTATCGATCTATGATATGTTCCCTACTTTACCCTTGTGCATCTAGGCTTGATATCATACTTAGTGTGTGCATGTGTGCAAGATTTCAAGTAGCTCCTAAGGAGTGTCGTCTCGTGGTCGTTAAGAGAATCTTAGAGATATTTACTACATACACCCAATCTAGGCTTGTGGTATCCCTAATGTGCTAGTTTTGATCTAGTTGGCTATTCGAACTTGGATTATGCAGGATGCAAGGTAGATAGGAAGAGCACCTCCAACACTCGCCAATTTCTTAGAAGATCCCTTGTATCTTGGTCCTCCAAGAAACAGAATTCCGTTGCCTTATTCAACGCCAGTAGTTATTGCGCTCAATTGCTTTAAATGAGGTAAACTTTGATGGATAATGGAGTAAATTTGAAAAAAGTGCCTGTTTTGTGTGATAAGGAAAGCGCAATCAAGATAGCCAACGATGTCATCCAACACTCAGAACCAAACACATAGATATCCACCACCATTTCCTTAGGGATCATGTGACTAAAGGAGATATAGTTTTGAGCCATGTATGGACAGAAAAACAATTAGTGGATATCTTCACCAAGCCCTTAGATGAGCATAAATTTTATGAGTTGAGAATGAGTTGAATATATTGGGCTGCATGAAGTAGTGCACACTTGTTGATTGCTTGGTTTGATTTTTTGGAGTTTAAGATGTGTAAACACACCAAGGGGGAGTTGTGTTCTCTTAATGAATAATGTCCACAAAGTGTGAACAAAACAATAGTTTTGTGTACTTGTTATCCGTAGGGTGATGAATATGCAAAAATGTAAGCATTTGTATCATAGGATTCCATGTTCTCTATACATAGAGTTCTTAGTGCATGGTTAGCTCATACATGGTGGTAACCCACCAAACATCACCATTTTTGGTTCTTTAGGTTTTATTGTTATCTCTTAATCTACTTAGATGCTACACTTGTTTACATTTATCTAGATTTAGAATTGATTTTGTTCAATTCCCATCCAAATTGTAGCTTTGCTTGATTGGTTGTTCACCAATTGGATGTAGAATGAAACCATGAGGAAATCCCTAGACTTTCTCCATCTAAACTTATCTTCAAAATTCATTCAAATCTACACATGTGAACTTTTGACCTGAAACTCAAAGCTTCCAAATTTTCTTGGAGCTTTCGAGATTCATATTTTCAACCTTAATAGCAAAATCCGGAACCTCCAACATCGTTCCCGGATATTCCGAGACTGCCTTTCTCTGCCACTTAGGGTTTCTAGTGTCACGGACCCGGAATCCATAGGTGATTAGGGGAACGCGAAGTCGCCAAGGACCGAAGGACTCGTCAGCCGGTGGCACGGTACCTGCGCCGTACGCACCGAGATAGAATGATCCGACACCCGCCACGTGCGAGCCGGCCGGAAGCGACCAATCTTCCCAGAACCACCTGTAGATCCCTGATCCAGTGAAGGGGTAATACCGCGTGATAAGCCTGCGCTCCGCGATAGTCATAGGAGGACTAGAGCCCGGGATATGCATCCCCTCGACCTAACCTAGCCACGAAGTGCTAACTCTGGGAGTTCCAGCTCTGCTCTGCCGTCAGCGCGAGGCGTGACGGTCGTGGGAGGCTTAGCGAGTACGGGATGAATCCCCTGGATTGACTCAACCAAAGCTACACAGGACTAGTGGTTCGCTCACCTCTGCCATCACGAAACGCCATCCTGACACGCAATACTACCGCTGCACCGTTGCCCACATACTTCATCACATACACGCATTGTACATGGGCAACTCGGATAACAACTCGGATATCACAACAAAGCTCTACAAATACGATATTAATAGTAACTGTCCATGATGGGACAACACATTACATCATTCGGCCATAACCGAAAACATATCCGAGTACGGAGAATTTAAACGACAGCGGAAGAACAGTAAATGAGTCCCACAGCGGTACCGTGACCGCTAACCCCAAAAGCTACAATCTATCCCATGAGTCGAACACAACCGAGGAAACGCAATTTTAAGTATCATCAAAATAATCTTCAACCACCGGCTCACCTGCAAGCTCCAGGAATAACCTGGGTGAGTACAAACGTACTCGCAAGACTTATTCGTGCTTGATTAAATGTCCTACACATACTAGTATAGCAATAAATAAACATGACATAACTCAAGCTGAAAGGGTACAAGCATACCAATATCTCATTGACAGAAAGGAGGTCAACCATAGATAATAAATCACAGCTCAAAGTTCACACAATTCCACGAATGAATATAGGGGCACTCACTTGCCATAATCCACACATCTCCACAAAGGGGCATAGAGGCACTCACTTGCCAAAATTCACACATTTCCACTAATGGGCATAGAGGCACTCACTTGCCATTTCCCACTCACTTGGGACACCCTAGATCGCAACATTGACAATGGATGGATATAGAGGCACTCACTTGCCAACTATACATCTCGGAAGATAGGCAACATGGCACTCACTTGCCACTTCCCACTCACTTGGGACAGCCCCCATCGCACATTGACAATGAGCCATCATGGCACACATTCACTTAATCTCTCGGATCGTTACTGTAACACCCCATTTGAACGGTTAGGTTTTGATCGACATTCATGCATACATGGCATCATCAACACCACACCTTGTTTAAACTTAGTTGTATATCAATTTAATTTTATAGAATATGTTAATATTTCATCCTCGGTGGGTAATTGTTGCAAACACCAATCAACGTATTGACAGTATAGAATACGTGCATATCTCATCCTTGAAAACTCAATTTGTGGAAATTAACACCAATCAATTTATTTGATGTGTCGAACTTCGATAAAAACCCTAGCAAGGGGTGGGGGCCAGTGGACTCCGTCGAAGAATCCTCCTCCCAACCATCCCCTCTTTTCTCCCTAAGGACTGCTCCCAGGAACTCACATGCAATATCTCTCAATTGGGTTATCCGAGGGCAAACCCTAAAGTCCTAGAAACTAGGGTTTAGCAAATGGACAAGCTAGAGTGGATCAAAATGCCTCAAACTTTGAGAATGGGCATGAAATGGGGAATATTAGCTCCATGCCAAATTTCAGAATTTTTAGGAAACCCTAGGACCTACCGCTAGTTCAAATTGCCGAATTAGGTTAAACTCTAGGTTTGAACTAGATCCCCTTTCAAGTCAACTCCAAATTGGCTCAAACTTGCACAGTAGCTCACAAATAATATTAGGAAGGTCTGGTAAAAATTTCAGAATAATTGGGGCAAGAATTGTACATAAAATATCGAGAGGGGTGATGCTGTGGTTAAATTAAAAAGAAAAAGAGAAAAACCTAACCCTAACAGACCCAGCCCGAGGCCAAGTGGGCCGACTCGGCCGGCCCAACTCCCCCGCGCGCGCTCCCCCCCTCCTTTCTCCCGCTGACAGGGCGGCCCCGCGCGTCAGCCTCTCCCCCCTCTGCTGCCGCTGCCCCGGGCCCACCTGTCATCCCTCCCGCTCCACGTCGCCGCCGCCCGCTGGCCGTGCTGGGCGGTGTCCGACCGGCGGTCCGAAGCCCTCGCCGCCCTATAAAATCGCCGTCCTGACAGCCTCGCCTCCCCCACGCTCCTCTTCGCAAACCCTAGCGCCCCTAACCTTCTCCTCGCCGCACCTGAGCCTTCCTCTCCCTCTCCGGTGCCGAGCTCCGACGAGAAATTGGTGAGCCCCCGGTGAGCAATCGTCCATTGCGTCTGGACCTCGAGCTTCCTCACTCTTTTCCTCATCTCCCCTTCTCTCCCATTTTCCAGAAGCAGGTCCTGAGCACCGTCGCCACCATCTTCCTCCCCAGCTCCGGTCAACTGCTCCGGTGAGCTCCTGCCACGTCTCCAGTGGTCCCTAGGTCCCATCTTCAAGCTCCCTAGCATCGCCTCCTCCTCCTTAACATCCCCATGTGCTTTCCCCTTGCAGATCCTCGCCTGGAACGCCTCAACGCCGGTGACCCGAACCCCCTCGCCGCTCCTCCCCGTCGCCGACCCCCTTCCCTGCCTCCTTCCTCCTCCCCGACCACCGAGGCGTGCTCCGGGTGAGCCTCTGATCCTCCCCGGCGTCTCCCCGTGTCCAAAACGAGCCCCGGATGGCAGCTCCGACGAGCTCTCCGGCGAGCCACCGCGTCGGGCCTTCGTCTCCGGCCAGTCCCGAGTAGAAGGAGAGAGGGAGAGAGTTTGGGGGCCGCCGCGTGTCATGCTCGGGATTGGTCCCTCCCGACCACCCGAGCCACTGACCGATGGGCCCCGTGTACTGCTGACGTGGTTTAAGGGGTAGGATCCCCGGGTAGCTCTCGGGTGCATGTTAGATTTTCAGAATCTGGTCGGGTAGGATTAGGGTGGCCGTAGCAATTAGGGTTAGGATTTTTTAGGGCAGATTTTTGAATAGATTTTCAAAGAGGCATAACTTTTAAACCACTCGGCCAAATTTGATAAAATTTATATATTTGGAAAGCTTGTGAAATTCTCTACAAGATGGCTGAATCAAAAACTAATTTTGAGCAAATGCATCCACTGATATCTAGAGTAGAAGTTTAGTGGTTGTCGAGGGTCCATAAACCCTAGAATTGCGACCCTAGCTCCGATTTCGACGCTCCTTATGTTTCTGGAATCCTTGTGAGATATCTTGCAACATGGAACCACTGAAATTCCAGTATGGATACATGCACAATAAGTTTCGGGTTGATTAGCCGTTTGCCCCCGTACCCATTAAACCCTAACTCGACAAAGCATAACTAATTGCTCGTAGCCCCGAATCAAGCGGTTCAAAATGCGTTAGCTAAACGGTTCAAAGCATTTCTACGTTATGTATATGCATGTCCATGCCCCCTCCACATGAGTACTCGTCTTAAAACCCTAACTTCCAATGTAACGACCCTGAACCTGCATGTAGGTTGCACCAACCCCTTAACACTCATAAGTTCAATATAAGATATTTTGATAACCTAGATTCTTAACATCAGTACATAGGTTATAAACCCATTATTGCATTAACCCTCATGCATACATGCTGGTTGTGTTCATTAATCGCTTATTTTCGATATTTGATTATCTTGCACTAGAACTCGAAGAAGGAGACCCCCAGGCCCACGACTCCGCGCAGGATCAGAACAGTTCTACGAAGGCAAGCAGAGCTTGTTGCATCTTCTATTTGTTCAGTACTTGTTTTTACTTATATATATATGTGATGTGTGATTGTTACTTAGGACTTGTGGTTGAAATCGATTAAACTAGCATGACTAGGGTATGCGGTGAATTAGGTCTGGTCATGGTTGAGTTTGAAATCGATGAACTAATTACTTGAACATATTGAAGTGAGATGTGAGAGTCGAAGGGAAAGTGTCAGATGGATAAAGTTGGTATCATTGGAGTGGCATGTTGCGACCGGGGGAAGAAGTTGTCGCGATACCAACCCTGAGGTGACTCCATCGTGATTACTGCCCTTGTCACGCGTGGACGTTAGCGACAGCGATGCTGGGGTGTAGTTGAGGTAAGACTAAGACCCTTGGGAGGCTAGCTACCTACAAGGGATAAGGCACTCGCTGCACTCAGGGTGATCGTCTGCCGGTAACGGTCCGAGAGATTAAATTGAGGTGTGGTGGTGATGGTACCCTGTCAATGTGGAGATATTAAGATGAGATTATTGCCCCACGTAACTGGGAGCTTATGTGAAAGAATATGGCCCCACGTAACTGGGAGCCGATGTGAAAGAATATGGCCCCACGTAACTGGGAGCCGATGCGAATATTGTCCCACGTAACTGGGAGATGGCAAGTGAGCCATTGAGTTTGTATTTTAGCACATGTGACTAGTGGTTACCATCACACCCCCTAAGTTGAGGTATATGAAAATCTGAGTTGTTGGTGATCTCATGCTTTCCTTATGATGTTGGTGGAGTACCGGTATTGTCTAGATTGGGTTAATCGTATGTGCATCATGTTTGATTATGTTATACTAGTATGCTTAGGACATCTAATCAAGCACGAATAAGACTTGCGAGTACTTTGTACTCACCTAGGACTCTCCTAGATCATTGTAGGTGAGCCAGAGGTCGAAGAGTTCTTCGATGATGTCTAGTGCATGGTTTCTATTCCTTGGTTGGCTATCGGCTCAGGGGTTTCTGTGGATTTTGGTCAGCGGTCATCGCACCGCTGTGGGTCTCATTACTGTTATTCCGCTGTCGTTTAACTTCTCCGTACTCGGATATATTCCGGCTATGGCCGTTTGATGTAAACTTAAAGTCCGATGTGGACTATTAGCTTAATATCGTAATGTAGAGTTTGTGCTGTGATATCCGAGTGGTTACTTGCGGTTATCCTTGTATTATGCGTGTATGTGATGAAGTATGTGGATAACTGTGCAGAGGTATTGTTGCGTGTTAGGGTTGCGTTTCGTGATGGCAGAGGTGAGCGAACCACTAGTCCGATGTAGCTTTGGTGAAGTCAATCCAGGGGGCTCGTCCCGTACTCGCTAAGCCTCCTACGACCGTCACGCCTCGCGCTGACGGCAGAGCAGAGCTGGATTTTCCCAGAGTCGCACCTCGGGGCTAGGCTAGGTTGAGGGGATGTGTATCCCGGGCTCTAGTCCTCCTACGACTGTCGCGGAGCGCAGGTTTATCACGTGATCTTACTTCTTCACTGGCATCTGGAGTCTACATGTGGTTTTGGGAAAGATTGGTCGCTTCCGACCGGCTCGCACGTGACGGGTGTCGGATCGCTTCACCTTGGTGCGTACGGCGCAGGTACCGTGCCACCGGGCTAGCGAGTCCTTCGGTCCTTGGCGACTTCGCGTTTCCTTAATCATATGCGGATTTTGGGTCCGTGACAAAGACAGATAGTAAAGCACACAATGGTTTGTTTTACCGAAGTTCCTACTTCTTGCGAAGCAGTACGTCTCCGTTGAGGAAGCTGTTCTCACAGCCGGCACCAAACCGTGCTCTTTCCTCGAGTACCTTTCTTGTGTGGAATCCTTTTAATCTTGCTGCTGCAAGACAGGCAGACCCGAATCGCCTTCACAAACTCTTGGTGGCAGCCACACAAGACTTGGCTTGCTCACCAACTCCAAGAGCACTCCCACTCTTGGAGGAACCAGTATCTCGAATGCTACACCTGAAGCACTAAGCAACTCTCTCTCACGATGGATGCACGCAGGCAACACTCACTTGGAGACCTAGAGCCCTCTCTTGTTCAACAGGTTGCTTTCGGGTTAGAGGCAAAGGTTAGGTAAGGTTGAGGTTGAAAACCTCCCCAGGTTCCCTATTTATAGGGTCCCTGGCAGCTAGCCGTTACCCTCATGCCACGTCAGATAAAGAGCCACCAGACCTAACCTGTCTGAGACTCAGCTAACATGCACCTCTGGTAACCTACTAGCCGCGGCTGAGCTACCCACCTGAGTCTCAGATGCCAAACTCAGGTGGACTCGGTTGCCTCAGGCAGCACCTGAGCACAACTCTGGCCGGCTCACTACAAGCCTAAAACTGACCAGAGAGCAATGGCCTAGCCACAGTCCCTGTCCAGCTCGCTCAGACCCTTGGCACTGGTTCCAAGCTTCTTCACCGAAGATGACTGCCCTTGTAGACGCACAGCGAACCCTTGGTCCAGATCCACCTGCTTCCTAGCTCCTCCAGGACTTATCAAGCTTGCATTCACGGCCCTTGAACTCCATCAAGTAACCATCACCTCGCTTGCCCTCGAGCACAGCCTCGGCTTCTTCGCAACTGTGCCTCAGGAGCCTAGCTCAGCTGATCCTTCTGACCTTCCCAGTTCCTTGCTCTTTTTAGGGCTCATCATCAACAGTTGTCTCACTTCAGCTTTCACCTGTCCATCTAATCCCTGTTCACACTCATTGCAAACATTAGTCACAGGTGAGGATTACCATAACCATCAAAACCAAACTCTGGGGCAAGATAGCCATCCTTCCAAGCTCCATGGGAGTGGATGCACTTTCACATGTCCCTCCTTATCTCATTTTGACCACAAGGATAGACTCACCGTCTCTTACTCTTCCTTACATGCACAAGTTTCAGCCTCTCTCCCCTCCTCATCCATTCAGAAGTCCACCGGCACACCCTCCTCCAAGGGTCACCCTAGTCACGTTACGGCCACCTTGGTTCTCCCCTCAATTCGCTACTTGGCCAACGAGCTTGGCCAATGAGCCTTGCTAAAAGTCTCCTGCATCCGTTACATTGATCAGCTAGTCCCAAGCAACCCTAGTACCCCAGATTCACCATTGTCCTCTTCCTCTCTGGTCAACCTCCACCGCCATTGTTATTGGACCTTTTTGGTGAGTCCTTGATCCTTGTCTTCGGTTCCTTCCTAAAATAGCTTGCTGCTAACCCTTTCCCTACCTTCTGAGAGAGCTTAGAGCAGTAGAAGCACCTTCACCATGAAGCTCTTACTCCGCCATCTGTCATCGCACTAGTGTAGAAACCCTTATAGGGGAAACTTACTAGTGGCGCCCCCCCAAAGAACCACGCCACTGGTGTATCTACACAAAATACCAGTGGCGTGCAAATATTACACCACGCCACTAATAAAAGACAGCTAGTGGTGTGTCGACCAAAGAGAGCGCCACTAGAAAGCGGGACCCAGCAGTCGGACCCGGCATAAGTTACTAGTGGCGTGGCGCACTAAACGCACACCACTAGTATATGTTCTACTAGTGGCGTGGGCTTCCAGCAGGCACTCCACTAGTAAAATGAGCCAGGCCCGCTTCTGGGGCCCCACTTACTAGTGGCGTGGCACGTAAATAGCACGCCACTAGTAAGGCCTGTACTAGTGGCGTGTCTCTAAGTACCACACGCTACTAGTAACTTATGCCTACTAGTGGCGTGTGCTTTGTCCTGCGTGCCAATAGTAAGTTATTTATTAGTGGCGTGTTGTCTGGATAGCACGCCACTAATAGCTACGCTCAATAATTGAGCGAACCTCACTGTTCATATATGAGGCCCTTCCTCTCCTTCTTCTTCCTCCTCTCCTTCACTTCTTCCTCCTCTTCCCTTGTTCTTTCTTCCAACTTCCACATACACATGGCACATTATTAAGCCCTATATATAGCTAGATCTACTCTCTCTTTCCTCCACCCCCTCACATGCATTAAATTCATCTCTCTCTCCTCCATTAATGCATGGTTAGCTATCTCTCCCCCCAAATCTATCTCACCTAAATCCCTTTCCCTCAAATCCTCTCTCTCCCTCTCACCACCACCACCACCACCACCTATAGCCAGCCTCACTCGCTCTCGATCGATGTCTCGGTCCTCTTTGTCCCTAGGTGAGAATTAACTTCGAGGGCATGCTCGTCGTCTATTTGAATGAAATGAAATGTATATTGTTGTGGATTTGCGCATATGTGAGATGATGAAATTTATGTATCGAGCCATATATATCGTTATGTCGATGATCGACTTTGTTAATGCATGTATTGCTTGTGATACCGGTCATCGAGCCGAGGCAACAACTCATTGTAGTTGCTCCATGTGTTTTTTCAGGGAATATATATGAGTTGCCAATGTTTTGACAAAATGTTGATTCGTCAACGTTTTGTCAAATTTCTGGCACACTCGATTTGTGTCATTTTTAGCAAAGGTCATGCCGAAATTTTCTATGACCTTGTTGGTTTTAATTCTTTTTCTTATATCTTATAGGGATCGATCGAACGATATCATGGATCGAAGTATGTGTGGCACGCCACTAGTATATGGGTTACTAGTGGCGTGGTGGAATGGACACGCCACTAGTATGTGGATTACTAGTGGCGTGCATACGACACGCCACTAGTAACCACTTACGACCGGCGTGATACTAGTGGCGTGCTGCCCACACCCCACTAATAGGAATTTTAGTACGCCACTAATAAGGAGGTTCTGTACTAGTATCGCCATCGCAACCGTCGTTCTCGAGCTACTGCGCCCTAGCCAAGCCCTCCTGTGAGCTTCTAGTGAGACCTCAAAGATTTTGTGTGATTTTTCTAGAACAGGAGCATCCTATGCCAGCCTAAGTGCCAAGCACCACCGTGTTGGTCTGCCTCAGGTTGCTGTTGGTGATGCTCCGGTGACCCTAGGGCTGCTCACCACCTCTATTAGACTCAGCGTGCTCCCAGGAACCGAATGTGCGATCGCATTGGTCCAAGAACCCATGGTGGCAGGAACACGCACTTCGCCAGAGCACCTGCGTGAGCTCGCCGATGTTGAGCCATCGGCTAAGGCAGTGACAGCAAGGATGCATCGGTTAGAACAGTTTAACCATTAATCGTTAGGGTTTAAACCCTAATGGTCACTGACATGTGGGCCTGTCGGCTTAATAAAATGTACCAGTAACTTAACCCCTATAGTCGCTGAGATGTGGACCCAACTTTTTAAACATATGCTTAATTAACTTAAGTGACTCTGAGTCAATAACATGTGGGTCCAGTGGCCATTTTGACTGGTTAGAGACGATCTGGTGTCCTTTGACCTTTGGCCCAGCTTTTCATTGACTGTAGTTGGTTTTCTAATTAGTAATAAAAGTAATTACTTTTGATCAAATGGAAATAATTTATCTACAATTATAGAAAACCCTTTTAAATGGTTTAATCTTAGATAATTCATATTAAGTCAGAAAAATATGAATAATGTATCAAAATGTTTAGAAAAATGAATACTACCTGATTAAACTATGTCCATGCTTGTTTCCATAACAAGAAAAATCTGATTGACTAAAAAGGTGAATCTAGTTATTTTCCTCTCTCTAGAGATTCGTTGGAATGGTATATTTTAAGCATCTGAGCTCCTTCGGTTAACTTGGTTCTACTTGCATTAGTCCTTAGTTTGAGAGTACCATGTGATGCCATGCATTTCATCTCTTAATTATGTTGAAGGATTCCAGTAGTAGTAATTATCATTGTTGCTTTCTCGATGTTTCTACTTCTTCTCGATAGCACCAGAAGGTCAGGAAGTAAGTGACCAAGAATAAGAGCAGTACACCGCTTCTAATCCATGAGGCAAGCAGCGCGACCCTCCCGCGACCATATTGATAACACCTATTATTCCCAAAACATACTATCGTGTTTTAGTCAATATTGCATCTGTTCAACTACTACTTTATCGGTAGTTAGTTAAATCCCTACTCTGCGCATGGAACTGCCTCGTAACCTCAATACCACGTCAATTCCTTCCAACCTACCCTGACAAAGAACTAGTCAAGTCCTTGGCAACCAGTTATCTTATTATCACATGCTTAGCCATTCTTATCTTATCGAGTCGTGATCTTTCGGATTGTCCGATGAATCAGTATGTCATGTGTAAGCTACATGTGACATTGTTTATAGACTACTGGGAAGTAATTAAAGAACCTGACTAATAATCATGGGTCTTAGGCAAGACGCCATGGTTGGGAACATAGTGGGTTGTCTCATCTTCCTGCAAGGCCGGTTTCTGATGTATATTGACCCAAAATTTGTATACTTCTTCATGGATGGAATAATAGAACCACTTGTGACTAAATAATTTGTCTAGGCTTAGCATCTAAGCTGATTTAGTGTGTCGTTTCCATTTGTGGTGTGGGTGAAAAATGATATGATGTAGCATGTCAATATAAGGCTGGGGTGGACAGATAGTTTTGCAAGGGCTGGGGATCTACTTTGATTCATGACGGGGGGAACCCATTCGGGTAGGCCCAGCACAGCGAGTCGGCCCAACAGGCTCGGGGAGTTCCACGGAGGCCCACTCGGATGAAGGCCCAAGTAAGGCCCACACGGATGCAACGTCCGAGTGCCATCAAGGAAAGCGTTACAACCTCATCAAGGCATGCGTTTCGCTAGCATGAAGACTGGCGTTACTCGGACGGTTATGCAGAATAAATGTACCAATTAAATTGTGCAGTTACTGTAGCTCGGTCGACTGGCCGAGTCGGCACATGTACAGCCTATATAAGGCGAGAGCCCCATGCAAAGGGGAGAGTTTTTTTCAGAGACTAGAGGCTAGGCATCATCTTCAGCTCTAGCGAGATCCCCATTTTTCTGTAATCTTTCTCACGCAAGGCTAGTAATACAATCAGCAGGAGTAGGGTGTTACCTCCGCCATTGGAGGGCCTAAACCTGGGTAAAAACCTCTTGTGTGAACCCGCTTGAATCTTCCACGTGCGCTCCCCAAAATCCTACTAGAAATGTATATTGCCGCGAAATCCCCGCGACAGTTGGCGCGCCAGGTAGGGGAGGCGCGTGTTGGAGCCATGATCCAGGCGGGATCCTCTCCCGCAACCGACGGCAAGCTGGTGGCCGGCGACGCGCCGTTCGCCGCGCACCCCGAAGGCACGGAGTTCCTCTTCGGAAGCCTTCGTTTTGTGGCCGACACCTTCGGCCAACTAGACCTCCAGGACCCGCTTCCCCGTTCCACGGTGGAATCGGAGCCTGAGATCCAGCTGGGATCTCCTTCCGCTCCAGGCAATGGCGTGAAGCGTTCCCAGCTCGTCGCCATGGTGGGGCGCCGAATCCCTCCTCCCCGTCTTGGATTCTGAATCCGATGGGGACGAGAGTTCGCATAGCCGAACCGCCTCGACTGAGGTATATGTGGTCGAGCCCGGCACCACGAACGACGCGGGCACGTCGGCCGCGGCGGCCAGGGCAGCGAATGAGCACCTGCTCACGCCCATCGATGGGCAATCGGAAGCTGAGAAGGGCCTTAGAGGCATCTCGGCGAGCCATCCTTGCTGAGCGAGAGCGTCTCGATCAGGAGAGAGCAGCTCTCGAGGAGCGAGAATGGCAGCATGATGAGCCCCACGGTTCACGCGGACGCGCGAACCGGCGTGCTTCTTCAACCGCCCGGAGGAGCCGGGTCGTTCGCGCCCCTCTCTTCGGGCGAGAGCAGGACGGTGTCCCTGTCTACCAAACACCAGCCCAAAATCTCCTCGCGGCTGCCGCTCTGGCCGACTCGCTGCCGCCCCCGGTGGATGGTCCTGCGGCAGAGATCCACCGCCGAGTCGTCACCCTGATGAAGACGGCGGTGGAGCAGCAGAACGAGGCCGGTTCAGTCAGCAACCGACTGGCCTCCGGAGCCACGCGGAGCCGGCCTTCAGCGGCTCCGAGTCGCCCCATCACTGTGGGCTCGTCACAGCCGAGTCGTTCCACGAATCGGCGTCCTGATGCTCGCCAGGAGATCAACCGACTCCAGGCAGAGCGACGTCAAGCCGACTCCCTCCGAGCCCGGGCAAACAATGCCCGTGACGCTCGTGACGACATCGAGGGATGACGGGCGGCCAGGTTGCGGGCTGAACGTCGTGGCGATGAAGTCAACCAGCCGGGCGGCTCCGCTTCCACCGGTCCGCTGTGTTTTAGCAGACGGATTCGAGTCTGAGCCGTTTCCGGAATGGTTCCGGATCGCCAGCGGCGTCGACAAGTACGATGGCACTGCCAAGCCGAAAACTTGGCTTGCCGACTACTTAGTCGCGTGCAACATTGGAGGAGGCAACGAGCGTGTCGCCCTCCGAAGCCTACCCCTGATGCTTGAAGGGTCGGCTCGGGCATGGCTTAACAGCCTGCCCGAAGACAGCATCTATGACTGGAGGGACCTCCAAGAGGCCTTCGTCAAAAACTTTGAGGGCACATACAAGCGCCCCGGGAATGCGCAAGACCTGTGGCTTTGCGTCCAAGAGAAGGGGGAGTCGGTCCGCGACTACATCCAGCGCTGGACTCGGCTGCGCAACTCCATCGAAGACGTCACCGAGACGCAGGCCATTCAGGCCTTTTCCCAAGGAGTCAAATATGAGCTCCTAAAAGCACAAGTTGGCCCGGTCTAACATCCAGACCATGGGCCGACTCATGGAGGTCGCCAGCAAGTACGCAACGGGCGAGGAGGCCATGCGGTACGAGGACAAGGGCAAGTCAAAAGCCGAGTCCTCGAGCCGTAAAGTTCCCACCGACTCAGGTCAGAAGCGTGTGGACAGTCGCCCCCCGAAGCGGAAGGCTGGTGGCGGAGATGGGGTCAGCGGAGCTGACCTAGTCGCGGCCGCTGAGCGTGGCCCCCAGCGTGGCGACGGCGGCCGGAAGAAAGAGCGCCCTTGGCAGCAGCGCAAGGCGCCGAAGCTCACCTTCGAGGAAATCCTCGATAGGCCCTGCTCCTTCCACAGCACCGCCGACTATCAGGCGGGGCATTCAACCCGAGAGTGCAGCTTCCTGCAGCGTCTTCGGGAAGAAAAGCAGCCTGAGCCTGACGCCGGCGGAGAAGGAGGTTCCGCTGCAGGTGGCGGCGCTGCGCAGTACCCCCCTCAAAGGGGTGTACTCATGATCTTCCAAGGATCCGACTCCAAAAGGGGTCGGAAGCTGCGCTGTCACGAAGTAAACGCGACGGCGCCGGCGGTTCCTCAGTGGTTGGACTGGTCCGAGGTGCCAGTCGGTTTCAGCCGACTCGACCACCCGGATCGAGTCCCGCACCCTGGCAAGCACCCCTTGGTGGTGGATCCGCAAGTCGGCGGGTTCAAACTCCGCAAGGTCCTGATGGATGGTGGCTCCAGCATCAATATAATCTTCATGGATACTCTGAAGAAGATGCAGGTCCCGGAGACCCAGCTCCGTCCCAGTAGCACTTCCTTCCACGGAATAGTGCCTGGGAAGTGCGCCAAGCCCTCTGGGTCAGGTCTCCCTAGAAGTTGTGTTCGGCGAACCGAACAACTTCCGGGTCGAGACCTTGACCTTTGAGGTAGTCGGCTTCAAGAGCGCCTACCATGCGATCTTTGGCCGCCCGGCCTATGCCAAGTTCATGGCTAGGCCGTGCTATACATACCTCAAGCTGAAGATGCCGGGTCCAAAGGGCGTCATCACCATCACTGGCGACTTTGAGCGCTCCAACGAGTGCGACCTCGCCAGTGCGGATATAGCCGAATCCTTGATTGCGGCTCAGGAGCTGGAAAGCATCCAAAGGTCTGCCGACCCAGACCAAGCTCCACCCTGCAAGAAGGCGGCAACCGAGTCCACCTTCCAATCGGCCAAGGACACTAAACGTGTCCAGGTCCACCCTGAGGATTCGTCTAAGACGGTCCAGATCGGGACTGACCTTGAGGCCAAATAGGAAGGCGCGCTCGTCGACTTCCTTCGTGAGAATTGGAACATCTTCGCATGGAAGCCAGCTGACATGCCGGGTGTTCCAAGGAAGTTCGCCGAGCACTCCCTCAACGTCGCCAAGGACGCGAAGCCAGTCAAGCAGTCTCTCCGCCGCTTCGCTGAAGACCGGCGCAAAGCTATCGGAGAGGAAATCGCCCGACTCCTCGCAGCCGGGTTCATCAAGGAAGTTCTTCACCCGGACTGGTTGGCAAACCCGGTCCTGGTTCTTAAGAAGAACAAAACTTGGCGCATGTGCGTGGACTACACGTCCCTGAACAAAGCATGCCCCAAGGACCCGTTCGCCTTACCTCGTGTTGATCAAGTCGTCGACTCCACGGCCGGTTGCGAACGTTTATGTTTTCTGGATGCCTATTCAGGCTATCACCAGATCAAAATGAAAGAATCAGATCAAATAAAGACTTCTTTCATTACCCCGTTTGGGGCTTTTTGTTATATCACCATGCCTTTTGGTTTGAAAAATGCTGGCGCAACATATCAGCGTTGTATGCAAAAATGTTTGCACGACCAGATAGGCAGAAATGTCCAGGCTTACGTTGACGACATTGTGGTGAAGACAAAAAAGACTGCGGATCTCTTGACTGATTTGGCCGAAACCTTCGCCAATCTCAGGAGGTTCGACATGAAGCTCAACCCGGAGAAGTGCGTCTTCGGAGTTCCTGCCGGCAAGCTACTCGGCTTCATCGTTTTCGAGCGAGGAATCGAGGCGAACCCGGACAAGCTTGATGCCATCATCAAGATGGGCAAACCGAAGGATCTGAAGGCTGTCCAGCGCCTAACCGGGTGCGTAGCCGCTCTAAGTCGGTTTATTGCCCGACTCGGTGAGAAGGCTTTGCCTTTTTACCGACTTCTCAAGAAATCCGACTCCTTCGAGTGGACGAACGAGCTCAAAAAGCCTTCGAGGATCTCAAGCGCCTTCTGTCAACGCCTCCAATTCTCGCTGCACCAATGGAAGGAGAGCCCATGCTGCTGTACATCGTGGCCACGAATCACGTGGTTAGCGTTGTTCTAGTGGTGGAGCGTGCAGAAGAAGGCCGAGTACAGAAGGTGCAGCGACCTGTCTATTACGTCAGCGAGGTCCTCTCCGAGTCGAAGCAGCGCTATCCGCACTACCAGAAACTCGTCTATGGCGTGTTCCTGGCGACTCGGAAGCTGGTACATTACTTCCAAGCCCACTCGGTTACCGTGGTCAGCCACGCCCCTTTGTCCGACATCATCAACAATCGGGACGCCACGGGCCGAGTTGCTAAGTGGGCGATAGAGCTCATGCCTCATGACATCAGCTACGAGCCCCGCAAGGCTATCAAGTCTCAGGCTCTCGCGGACTTCATCGTCGAGTGGACTGAAAGCCAGTCCCTTCCGACTCAAGTGCACCTGGAGCACTGGGTCATGTACTTCGACGGTTCGAAGATGCTCGCGGGCACGGGGGCTGGAGTCGTCCTCATCTCCCCCAAAGGCGACAAGCTGAATTACGTGCTGCAAATCCACTTCGCCGCCTCCAACAATGTGGCGGAATACGAGGCGTTACTGCATGGCTTGCGCATTGCAGTCTCACTCGGCATTCGCCGGCTCCTTTGCCGCGGCGACTCGGATCTGGTGGTGCAGCAAGTAATGAAGACGTGGGATGCCAAGGACCCCACCATGGCGGCATATTGTGCTGCTGTGCGTCGGCTAGAAGGACACTTCGATGGCCTCGAACTTCATCATGTTCGCCGGGCTGATAATGAGGCAGCCGACTCCCTTGCCAGGATCGGCTCTGCTCGAGAAAAAGTGCCACCTGGAGTGTTCCTTCAGCAACTTTTCCAGCCATCCGTTAAACTGGAGTCGGCAACCGAGTCATCTGAAGCCGGGTCGCCACACCCTGAACTGGCCCACCCAGCCCAGGAAGACGTCTTGGCGGTTGTTCCCCTCTGGACTCAGCCGTTCCTTGCCTACCTTTTGCGCAAGGAGCTACCTGAGGATCCGACTGAAGCGCGCCGCATTGTGTGCCGCGCTCGAGCTTACACCATCATTAACGGTGAGCTCTACAAGCGCAGCACCACTGGAATCTTCCAGCGTTGCATCTCGCCGGAAGAAGGCCGAATGTTGCTCGAGGAAATCCACTCGGGACTTTGCGGCCACCACGCTTCGTCGCGGGCCTTGGTTGCCAAAGCCTTTTCGTCACGGTTTCTTCTGGCTCACTGCCCATGCTGATGCAGAAGAACTCGTTCGAACTTGCGAAGGGTGTCAGAGGTACGCCCGCCAATCACACATGCCGGCTACCGCGCTCAAGACCATCCCAATCACATGGCCCTTTGCCGTGTGGGGACTCGACATGGTGGGTCCGCTTAAAACAGCCCGAGGAGGTTTCACTCATCTCCTTGTGGCGGTGGACAAGTTCACAAAGTGGATCGAAGCCAAGCCAATCATGAAACTTGATGGTCCGACTGCCGTCAACTTCATGAAGGGAGTCATCTTCCGATTCGGTATCCCTCACAGCATCATCACCGACAATGGCAAGAACTTCACTGCCGAAGTCTTCCACCAGTTTTGTCGGGATCATGGAATCCGAATCGACTTTGCCTCCGTGGCTCATCCGCAGTCCAACGGCCAAGTCGAGCGCTCCAATGCTCTTATTCTTCAAGGCATTAAGCCCCGGCTGTTAGTCCCGTTGCAACGGGCCGCCGGCTGCTGGATCGACGAGCTTCCGTCTGTCCTCTGGAGTTTAAGGACAACTCCAAACCGGTCGACTGGCTACACGCCTTTCTTCATGGTTTACGGAGCCGAAGCCGTCCTGCCGAGTGACATCCTCCACGACTCCCCGCGAGTCACAGCATACGTGGAAAAGGATGCCGAGTCGGCGCGACAAGACGATCTTGACCTCTTGGAGGAAGCGCGGGAACTCGCCCTTTCACGCTCGGCTATCTATCAACAGAACTTGCGTCGTTATCACAGTCGGCAAGTTCGGGGCCGAGTCTTCAACAAAGGAGATTTGGTCCTCCGACTAATCCAAGACAAGGCGGGCATGCACAAGTTGTCTCCGCCTTGGGAAGGCCCGTTCATCATCAACAGGTGCTGCACAACGGCGCGTACCGACTGGAGGACCCGGCAACCGGCGCAGTCACTGAAAGGACTTGGAATATTGCTCAGCTGCGTCCCTTTTTCACTTAAACTTTGTACTTCCAACAGTTCATTGTTTCATTATAAATAAACATTTGTTTCCCTCGAGCGGCACTCGGGAAGCACTTTGTTTCTTCAATTTTATGTTGGACTCCTTTTTGTCCATTTTCATGACTCAACTACGTTCCCTTGGGCATCCCCGGGGGCTACGTTTAAAAAAACCGAGTGGCTTAACTTCGGGCAACCCCCGGAAGCTACCTCAACCCACTGGGTGATTTATCACTCGGTACAAGTTATTTCGGGTCTCCTAACTTTGTTTCTACACGAGCGTCTAAGTAAACGTGTACGGTACCTAAGGCCCACTCTTCGTCCCCAACTACAGTCGCAACCCGGCTGTCCGGTTGGCAAGAGCAAAAGCTAAAGGTCGGCCTGCACGCGAAAGGATCCGACTCGGCGGAAAAAGCAAATTCGGACGAACCAAATAACTTGTGCAAAATCAAAATAAATTGAAAGCATTTCCATTCAAAACGAAACATAGTCTTTACATTTTTTCTACTCGGCATACCGAGAGATATTACATGATAATTTTTTATTCTTCTGGAGTTGCTTCTACGCGCTCCTCCAGGTCGGTAAACTCGACGATCCGGCTGGCGGCGGCGCGGACCCGGGGAAGGAGCTCCAGAGGGTTGACCGACTTTCCCTCTGCGTCGAGTGGGGCTCCAGCAGAAATGCTGTCGACGTCCGCATCGGGATGGTGCGCCAACACCATTGCCAGCGCCATGCCGGCTCCCGAGCGGGCTGCCGACTCCTTCCACTTCTCCACCTCCGCCGAGCCTTGCGACAGCTTGTCGGCGAGGGCGAAGATGCTGGAGCCGGCTCTTCTCCGGGCCATAGCTTGGCGCAGAGGCTTTGGGCAGCCGACTTCATGTTCTGCACCAAGCTCTTGACTTGGAGGAGTCGGTCCTCCACAGTCACGACGCAGCTGGACATCTGCTCAGGTGTCCAGAAGGCGTCAAGAGCTGACCTCGCCGGGTCGGAAAGTGCGCGAAGTCGGAGCGTCGCCCGCCTTGCCTGCTCCTCCAGTTCTGGGCAAGCATCTGGGTGCGAATTATTGCAAGGAAATGAACAAAGAAGCGTGCAAAAAGAGGGAAATAAAGGACTCGGGGGCTTACCGAGTAGAGTCTCATTAGCTTTCTTGAGTTGGCTTATGAGTTCTCCCTCGCGCTTCTCCCAGTCGACGATGGCCGCGGCGTGTCGCTTCTGCGACTCGGTCATCTGCCTGGCGAAGTCGTCGACGGCCGCCTGCAGCTTGCGGTTCGCAGCCTGCGATTGCTCGTACTGCGCCACCAGCCGCTCATGCTCCGACTGCAGCATGGCGGCGGTCTTCATTTGTGCGTGAGCTTCTTGCAGCTCGCTGTCAAGCTCGGCCGCTTTGGCATCGAGCATTTCTGTTGCTTTGGCCATCGGGATCATAGCCTTCATTTCTTCCGAAGTCGGGCGTTTTCGGCTTCGACGTCTGCCGACTCAAGAAAGTCAATACCAGCAAAACCTTAAGGCAAAGGAGCTGAAGACCCGGATACTTACTCCCGATGGCGGCGAGCTTCTCTTCGAGCCGCCGACTCTTGGCCCTTTCTTCGGCCAACGCCTTCTCAAGGGAGGCGTTCCTCTCCATGAGGGCCGGGCCGTTTCCGCCGAGCCGGATCGCAGCCTGGACAAGGAAAAGTTTCGTCAGCATAACCCGAATTAATAAGTCTCCAACCGACTCAACCAGTCGGCTAGAGACTCGGGGGCTACACCCACTGGGTGCACTGATCGTGCTCCCAGTGTTAAGAACTAAACAAAGTTCAGATGCAAAACTTACCCCGACGGAAGACTCCAAAACCTCGGCCGAGTCCGCCAAGGATTTGGCCGCGTCAGCAAATTCCCTAAGCTTGGAGCTAAGGGCAGCGACGCGGTCGGTGGCTGCTTCCGCTGCCGACAAGTCCCCCGTGCTGCAACTCGGCAACAGCAACGCGGGCACGAGGCTACCGGACGAACCCGGTGCCGACTCTTCGGTTGCGGGCGCAGGAGCCAAGGCCAGGCTCTGCTCGGCCACCGGAGAAGACTCGGTGACGAGCTGGCCTCCGGCTCCGCCTGCCGGTTTCTGAGGAGTCGGCACCGATCGCAGTTGCCGGCTCCGTCGTCGCCTCGCTGGAGGGAGCTGACGGAGGCTGCGGGTCGTCAGCCGGAGCCCCGGTTGACCCGGCACCCACGCCGGACTCCGGCGCCTTCTCCACGGGTGCAGCAGGCTGTGGCGCGCTGGGCGTGGCTGCAGCCGGAGGCACGGCTGACTCGGCACCCGTGGCCGACTCCGTTGCCACAGCGGGGGCGGTTGGCGTCTGCGTGCTGGGCTCGGCCGCAGTCGGAGCCGGAGAAGCTGACTCCGGCGGCGGGACCGGAGTCGGGGCCGTGGGTGTGCCGTTGCGGAGTCTCCTTTGTCGGAGAACTTCTTTTGGATTCTGCGACATTAAAAACCAAACCGACTTCAGCATCTTCATCTTCGACCGGAGTATGAGGCAAGGCAAAAAGACTCGTACCTGGTGGTTGTGGGGATTGTCTTCTTCTTCGGTTTCCCCAGGGGCGGGCGGACCCCCGGAGGAACTGGCGGGTGCCGGCTGAGGCGCAGTCGGCTTGGCAACGGGAGCCGGAGCTTGTGCCGTGGGACCGGCAGGGTACGGCTCGTGCCCGCTTGGCGGCTGACTCCGCCTGAGCCGGCTCCGCCTCCGCTTGCGGGGTCTTAGACCCAGAGGCGTCGTCTTCACGCCTCCGTTTGAGGTCAGGGGGACCCCTTCCGACTCGGTGTCCGAGTCGACCTGAACGCCGCCCTCGGGGGCTTCTTCGTCGACCTCCACGTCGTCCAACGCCTCCGGAGCTGAACTTTGCTCGGGGAGTGGCGGCATGGAGTTCAAGTTAAGGAAAGTCTGCAGCATTAAAAGACTCGGAGTTAGGAGGAACGAATAAACAACAATATACAAGAATCCGACTCGGAATGCGAGACACTTACAGTCGGCGGGGGGTTGGCGGTAGAAAAGGGGTCACGTGCGGCGCCCTGGTGAGTCCGGTTCGCTCCTTGGTCAAGTTCTTCAGGAGATCCATGAAAAGATCATCCGGAAGCCCATTGACCGACACCCTGGTCGAGTCGGACGCGCCCGAGTACTCCCACATCGGGTGCGCCCGGGCTTGAAGCGGTTGGATTCGCCGACTCAACTAGGTGGCGATCAGGTCGGTGCCCGTGAGCCCTTTCTCCTGGAGTCTCTGAATCCTCCTCAGGAGTCGGTCGACCTCGGGCATCTCCGTGCTGGAGGGCTTGGCGCTCCAACACTTCTCGCCACTCGGGAGGACCTTCGGTGTACGGGGGGAGCCCTTCATGGCCAGTCAGCGTGCGCTCATCCGGGCAGTAGAACCACCCGTCCTGCCACTTCCGCATTGTGTCCGGGAGTTGTAGCTTGAAGTACCGAGCGCCGGCCTTGACTTGAATGCCGGCTTCCCCCGCAGACGGATAGGCGGCCGCCGGCTTTGATGGGCTGCGCCTTCACCAGGAAGATCTTCTTCCACAACCCCCTAGTGAGGCCTGAGTCCCCAGATAGCATTCGCACAGCGTGATGAAACACGCAATGTGCAGAATGCCATTGGGGCTCAGATGATGAAGCTGGAGGCCGTAGAAGAAGAGAAGGCCGCGCACGAAGTCATGCGGGGGCAGCGAGAAGCCCCGCTCGATGAACGGGATAATCATCACGCGTTCGTGCGTGTGCGGAGCGGGCTTCTCCTCTTGATACGAGGCCCTCCAGTTGCCGATGGATCGGGGCGGCAGTAGTCCCTCACCGGCGAAGCCCGTGAGGATCCGGTCCATTACAACCGACGAGACCCAGTCGCCCTTTTTCCACCCCTCAGAGTGGGTGGCGGCGGTGGAGGAGGAAGCGTCGGTCTTCTTGCCTTTGCCGGCGCGCGACATGGTCGGATGATCGAAGGACGGCAGCGAAACGAGAGTTTTTCTCGGGAAGGAGGAAAGCAATGCGCGGTGGTGGAGCTCTGGAGGCAAAGGGCTTGGACGCGAGGAAGACGAAGGCAGATGGGAAATGCGGCCGCCCTACGCCCGCTTTTATAGCCGAGGGAGGCAAACCGTCGGCAATCGTGCGTCCTACGTGGCGGCAAACCGCCGCGGCAACCGTCGTCCCGCGCGCGCGAACCCGCGAGATTCGGGCACCTTTTTCGCCATGACTCGGCGTCCCAGGCGTCTTGACCGGCGAGCGTTACGTCAGCAACCATCCCGCGCGCGCCGCCCGCGTGATTCGGGGCGTAATCATGATGAACCGTCGCATCGGACGTCACGCGAAGTCATAGCAGCGGTAGCGGATGTCTCGGGCACGCTTTGTGCGGGACTCGAGGTGAAATCATTGTGCTGCGGCGCTGCAGGCGCTCTGTCCAACCGACTGCACGCATTAAATGCTGAAGCGACGTCGTGTACAGTCAAGACAGTACCGTGTGACACAAGCCGGCTTTGACCGGGTTCGGTTCGATCGAGTCGAATCACGCTCGGACGCCGAGTCAGCTTGAAGTCGGCTTGGCTCACTGGGACACGTCACAAGTTGTACCGACTCCATCAGACAATTCCGAGGCGCACTGGCCGCCACACTCGGAAGCAGACTAGTTCTGCGAAAGGGTGCCGATGGCCGACCCAACAGGGTTCGCAGGTCACTCGGCAACACCCAAGCTAAGTACGAACCCGGCTATCCACAGCGGCGCAAGATAGTCCCTGATTCAGAGCCGGACGCCACAGCGGCGCAGAATGGTTCACTGATTCGGGACTCAATGCCGGAGTTCGAGGACTCGGTTTGAAGCTGAAGATCGAAGGCGTCCCGCCTGCGGGCACAAGATGGCAACGGTCTACTCGGACATGCCAGGCGCTATTTCAGATTCACTCGAAATTCATGATACGCCTCCCGGAAGGCCACAAGCCGACTTCCCCAGCCGGAAAGCGCGGGTATCACCGAATTCCTAGCACTTAGCACAAACTTAACCTTTTTTCAGGTATCACGGGAATCCATCGAGGTCTCTCCATTAGCGACTTGGGCATACGCAGTTTGCTCATCAGTCGGCATCCGTGTCGAGACCTCGAAGCACTCAGGGGCTACTGACGGGAGAAACACATCCGGGTAGGCCCAGCACGGCGAGTCGGCCCACAGGCTCGGGGAGTTCCACGGAGGCCCACTCGGATGAAGGCCCAAGTAAGGCCCACACAGACGCAACGTCCGAGTGCCATCAAGGAAGGCGTTACGACCTCATCAAGGCAAACGTTTCGTTAGCATGAAGACTGGCGTTACTCGGACGGTTACGCAGAATAAATGTATCAATTAAATTGTGCAGTTACTGTAGCTCGGTCGACTGGCTAAGTCGGCACATGTACAGCCTATATAAGGTGAGAGCCCCATGCAAAGGGGAAGAGTTTTTTCAGAGACTAGAGGCTAGGCATCATCTTCAAGCTCTAGACGAGAATCCACCATTGTTTCTGTAATCTTTCTCACGCAAGGCTAGTAATACAAACAGCAGGAGTAGGGTGTTACCTCCGCCATTAGAGGGCCTAAACCTGGGTAAAAACCTCTTGTGTGAACCCGCTTGAATCTTCCACGTGCGCTCCCCAAAATCCTACAAGAAATGTATATTGCCGCGAAATCCCCGCGACAATTCACAACTTATGAGACTATGTCGGAGTTAGCAAACCAACTGGTGTATATAGATTGGCCCATAGGGTGGCTCATAGCTAAGTCTAAAGCATAGTAACGGTCATACTCGATCTCCCTCAGCCGCTACACCTTGTGAAGTGTACTAATTACATGGCATTAGGAGTCCCAACAAGCATATCTTCTTGCTTTTCTATAGTCTCATATTGCTCTTCTATAGTGGACATGAGGTGAGCGATCTTAGGCATAATATCTCCATCAAAAGATCTTACGAGATCAACACCACTATCAAAATCATTAACATCGTCACATGTTACCTTCCTATTACCTTTTGTCATAGGCATATGGGAACATCGGAGTGAGATGATAGTCATGTTGAAGAAAAGGATTCTTCAAGTCCAGTGTTGCAACACTCCATGGCAAGCGTCCATGCTCATGACACTCATAGCACAATTTATTCCTCTTTGATATTCTTCTTGGTAAAGCTTTGTTCTTTGATCTTTTGGTAAGCTCCCCACCAATGAAATATGACACATTGTTCTCAGTTTCCTCTACAATGTTAGTCTCATAAGCACTATAGGAAGTATAAGAAATATCATTTGAGCAACATGGCATATCAAACATATCATCGAGACAAATAAGCAAGGTATCACTAGATGATATGCATGGGCTAACGACACATGCAAATATATCAAGTTTGTTACTAGATATGTCTAATCCCAACAAGGAGTCAAAGTTAGTATTGGTAAGTGAAAGATTACCATAAGCTTATTTTAGCTCCTCATGTTCTACTCTTAGTTTCTCATAAGAATTAGTTAGATTCTTATTTAAGTAGCACATAAGAGCTTGTTATCTCCTCGAGTAAACTTTACTTGAAAGTAACTCATTCTTCTAATATTCATAATTTTCTTTCAACTTGTCAATCACAAGATTTGCCTTCTTGATCATGACACGTAGATCATCAAATGAAAGCACAATATCATAATCACACATGGTATCATCACTCACCATATCATTACCTTCTGCCTTGTCGCATGTTTGTGAAGTGAGTAACGATGTGATGTCCATGCACAAAGAGGTGGAAGCAATTGTGTGCTCTTCTTGATACGAAGTGGAAGTAGAGCAATCCTCAACTCACCCCTTCAAGAAAAGATTACCCCTTTGAGTATGGTCCAAATCTTGTGAGCGTCCTCAAGAGGGATGATCATTTTGAACATCTCATTACTGAAAGCATTAAGCAAGGAACATCAAAAAAGGAATTAGTGGCATGAGCATTGAGACGTAAGTTTTTTTTATCCTCCACAATAGATGGATTATGAGGATCTTTAGGAGGAAAAAAACCAACATCTACAATTCACTTTATTTCTGGACCCATGGTCCGAAAATGATCAAGCATGCGAATTCTCCACACATGATAATTTGTGCCATCTAATAGAAGTGGATCAACGTGCACTAAATCACTAGTTGACATCTTTTACTCGCAGTAAAGTTCCAAAAGAGAGACCTTGCTTTGATACCACTTGAAATGACCTAGATGTTGTCTAAAACGGGGGCGAATAGACGTTTTAAAAACTTACGGATTTGACTCAAAATCCTAATGCGGAATTAAACTAGTTGAATTTTCATAAACTCAAATCCTAAATATACTAGACTCAATTAATTGTACCAACACCCCATTTCTATGTCAAGGTTTACAATTCCAAGGTGACAAATATGCAATGCAATCTCTACAAAAGAAAAACAACTAATTTAATAAGTATGAATTGCAATTCTATGAAGAAAAAAGATGATAAACCATCCACGAGATTATAGTAGTGACCAATGCCTCTACCTTTTAATGATCTTCATTGAACTCAAAATACTATGAAATATCTATATTTTTTAATACAATAGTAGTAACAGTATTTAAAAGTACTTATTTTTAATTATAATTTTGTATCATATAAAATATATATTAGTAAAGTAATTATTGATTAAAGTTTTATCTTAGTCAGTTAAAATACGTCTTAAATGTGGAGAGAGTGGAGAGAGTAGTTTTGTTAGTTATCGTGACATTGCCCAGGCCCCAGAGTGAGTTCACGGTCTCAAAAATGGAAAAGGAAAAGTCAAGCGAGTATAAAACCAGACCAGGGTATAAAACAAGTCGTCCTCCAAGTCTGATGCACTCGACCCAAAATGGACGCCGTACGATGAGGCCGGCGGCATAAATAAAAACCCTAACCCTCCGTTGCCCCGCGCCATGGCCACCGCCACCACCTACACGCTCCGCCTCACCCCGCCTCCGCCACCACCGCGGCACCACGCCCCGCTCCTTCCGCAGCTCCGCCGCCGCGCGGCCGCGAAGGTGGCTGCTAGCTGGGTCCCAGCCGGCCGTGGCGACTCGGACGACGGGCTTGGCGGTTGGTGGCTCCCCGAGCAGCCGGTGGAACAAGGGAGGTCAGGTAGATCTCTCTGACTGATTTCGTCGCTCACCGAGTACTGTATGCGGAAAGATTGCACCTTTGAGCGGATCTTTTGTTGTTCTGCTGTGGGGATTGCATTTGTAGGGTTCGGGAGAGCTCTGGCGGTTGGTTTGGGGGCTTCGGCAGCGATCGCCTTGGCCGGACTCACGTGGCACTCGCCATCCTCGAGGAAGTGTGAGTTGCTCACCATTTTAACCCCCACTCTGTAAATTGATAATTCCCCCTGTTCATTTCCATGTGATACTGCACTTTAGGAGTAGGAGCATTGCCCTTTCACTATTACATGTTTAAAATTAGGTTTTATATTGTGATTGTGGGATGCTACGCTATGAGCCTCTGACAGAGAAAGCAATTTCTGCAGCTTCTTATTCCAAGAGGATAGTAGAAATACAGCAAATCATTGTAGAATGTATTTGAATCTGCTGTCACCCTAGCAGTTATACTATTAATCTGCTGTCACCCTAGCAGTTATACTATTCTCAGTGGCTTTCTGCCATTTATAATGGAGGGGGGGATTTGGTGCTTCTGGTAATTTTTGGAATTGTTTTGGTTGTTGGGAACTGTTTACTTTTCTACAGCATCAATCTGTGCTAACCTTCTATAGATTAGCATTACATCTGCTGTGTTTATGATGGTTGCAGTGTTACATTTTCGCTGTGATAGAAATCGGGAATCCTAAATTCGATTTGTAGAAACACAGTTGCTGAAGGAACCAGATACATTGTTTAATAATGCTGATTTTCAGGTTTACAACTTATTGGTGCCCCATTACATTATGTTCAAGAGAAGCTGTCAATACCGCAGTCAACAGAAATCCCCAAAGAGGATGGAAGCATCAAAGAGCCAGATGCAATTGATGTTTCGAGGATAAGTGTGGATGAGATGACTGAAGCATCAACTGATGATTCAAGCCGAAATCACATAGCAGCTGGTGGTGGCCATGTTTCTTTTCGAGTTCCTGTAGATCCTATGCATGAGGAGGCTTTGTCTATATTGAAGAAGCTACAGGTATGTGACAGGTTTACAACTGTAATCATACATATATGTTATTTGTTGAATATCTGAATCATGAATGTTGTACTACCTTTTATGGAAGCATCGGTTTATAACTCAATTTACAAAGAAGCTGCTTGCTATATCACCTTGCAATTACTTAGTTACGTTCGCTTCTTCGTTGTTTATGTAGTATGCTCTCAACTGATCATCCAGGTAGGAAATATTACACGATTGCATATTGCTTGATTACTTCTATTTGCTATTGATTTGAAGTGGTTTACAGTTCTTCTTTCATATGATATATATAATTCTGAAGTTTAGTATTCCAGCGTATAAATGGCTAAGATGAACTTAATTTAAAGCTTTTGAAAGAGTTCTTCGTGTTTTATGTCTCCATCACCTCAAGTTTAATATGATATCTGATATAAAAAAATCTTCCCTGCCTGCACACACAGATATTTATTTATATTTTTACTTGGACTCTGTATTTGCACATCAGTCGGTGTGGTGTTGTACAGCATCACTTGCTGACTAAACAAAGCAAAATTAGCTTGGTCCCCTTAGTTCCTATACTTTATAAAAATCATATATATTTTAGATAAAATTCCTACTATGTATGAGCTGTTTAAGTCTTTATGTAGTTTACAATGTGTTTTGTATTATATGAATCCTTTCCCCATGCCTTTAATTTAACTGTCTTCTGTAAGAAATCTTGCGGTTAGTTTAAGGAAAATCATTAGTTCTAAAGATGTTTTCATCACCTTCTGTGCCTCCTCAGATAATTGAAAAAGGTGCTAGCTCCAGTGAATTTTGTACTCGGAGGGAATTTGCAAGATGGTTTGTCAAATTATGCTCAAAATTAGAGAGGTAACGAAACAATGCAGTATTTAAAAAAAATCCGAGTTTCACATGGTGTTTTAGTATTGTCTTGTTTATCATGCGTTTTGCAGGAAAAGGCTGCACAGGATCATTCCTAATCTAATAATTTCTGGTTCAGTCAAAAGTGCCTTTGATGATGTAAATTTTGACGACCCAGATTTCTTGTATATTCAATGTAAGTTTCTATTTATATTAAATGGCATTAAGCTGAGTCAGGCAATTCATCGTACATCTCAGAGACAGGCTTCAAATACCTGTTCCTCCCAAACTACATTGGCCAATGTAATATGAAACAATTCAGTTCTGACTTCTGAGCCTATGTTTTTTTTGTGAAACAAAATATTTTTCATTGATTTCCAGATGCTGATAATCTAATAGTTGTTCATTGATGATGAAAAGCTTTAGGAGAATCTGGCATTGTGCCTAGCAAGTTATCAAGTTTCTTCAGAACATCGACAAGTGGCTCTCAAAGTGAGAAGGGAAATTCGAACTTCCTACCTGATAGGTACTAACTAACATATGGAATTTGTAGTTTTTCCCTTTTGTCTGATAACTAAAATATTTTTATTAATTGTATTCTTTGTTGTGGTTGTAGTTATCTATCACGTTTTGATCTTGTTAATTGGAAAGTACTAGTGGAGCATCCATTTGCATCAGAATTGGACCAAAAGGTACATATGTCATTTGATCTTGTTATGTTGTGCTGCAATGTTTCTATTATATTCTTCTGTTTCATTCTTTTGTGAATCCTGACTCTGGTTACAGTCCAGATGCTGAGTAAAAATGTTCACATTTTGGATTTGAGCGCTTGGCCAGATGTATCAGCATCCATAACTACGGACTTGATTAGTGGCGACCAGAGCATTGTCAGCAAAGTTTTTGGTATGGTCTGCTAATATTCTTTTTTGTATCGTTGGTTGGTTGGAAGGTTATGATTTTCTGTAAATTGCAATACTGATGGGCTTAGAAAGACTACTATTTTCGTTGTCATTTTGGTGATTTCTTATGCTAGTGATTGGCATATGTTAGTGGTGTGTTTCAAATTGTGTTTCACATGTGGGTGCTTTAATTTTAATTGTAGGCATGTACTTCTGTGTTCTGTCTTTCAATTATTGGGCTTATGTTGGCTACGCTCATGCATAAATTAATGTGGTTGCCTTTTATCTGTATTTCGTATGAGTTTTCAGTTACTTGGCAAACGTTTCTGTCTGTTGCTTTGCTCATTTAATAGTTAGTAGAACCTGAAAGTGTCACCTTTTAGGTTTTCTCTTTGGTCTATTGGATCAATTCCCTATAACACTCTGCAATGAAAAGGGGTAGGCTTGTTATGGTAGAAGTTTGTTTAAAATGGTTGATATTGGATTTTGCTATCCATCATTTCCTATAGTAGTGAAACTGCTCTTGGCTCGTCATAGTCTGTTCTATTCGCCCTGAACTGAATTTCGCTGGGTTGTTTCTACACAATTGAGCTCGAGAGGACAAAATCATTTGTTATCAAGGGAAAGAATCTTGGATTACTGAAAACTAATAAATTAGGCCAATTTTTTCTTCACCCCATCCACCTACTTGTCCCACTCAAAGCTTCTCCTTGTTATTTCCTTGTCCAATATATTTATCACTATTAGAGGAATTTTATTGTACTGTTAGGAATGTTACTATTTTTCATGTTCTAGGGCTGACGTAAGTGTGTTGAAATATGCCATTACGAATTGATTGCTTCAAGGGGGGCTGTACATTTTTTGCCTGATACTTGATTTTATGATGCTAGCTATTTTTATTTGGTTTTAATTACTCCTGCAAAAAATGTGAACCTATCTATTATTTTTTTGGTTTTGATTACTCTTACCAAAAATGTGAACTTACAGATAAGAATGATCTTAGCTGACTATTTTGTGTATAAACTTACCTATTAGTTCAAGATCTGATGCTCATACTAGATCTTGCTCTCTCTTGTGACATTTTGTGATTCATATTTGTTGCCAACAACAGTACTTAATTCGTGAGCAGATCAGCTATCTTTCTTTCAATATGCTAACCTTATTAACTTGTGTACTCACTGTTTTTGATAGGAAACACCAGACGCCTTCAACCGCATAAGCCTGTGACAAAAGCGCAAGCAGCCGCTGCCCTGATCAGTGGTCGAATGGAAGAAGTAATACGTGATGAATTAAACAGACTTGAAGCAGAATATCAATCCCGGATTTCTGTTATGGGTGAAATGATGGAAGAGTTAATTAATAGAGGGGATATAAAAAAATATTGGGAAGGCCAGATGAAAAAGGAGCAAGATTGTGAGTCCAAAGTTGAGAAGCTTCTTCAAGATGTATTGCATGAGCTTGCAAATGAGAGGACAGATCGAGAAAAAGAACTCGCCGACTTACTGAAAGAAAGAACAGCTTTAGAGCGTCAGAATCAGAAACTCATAAATTTAAGGTCAGAAGTTGATGGCATGTATGATAGACTAGCCACTGAGAGCCTAGTGGCCATGGCTGATGAACAAAATCTGGAAAAGTTGTCCTCTGATGTGAGCAGCAAGCATCAAGCTGTCACCGAAGCTAAATCGTATCTTGAAGCTGAGAAGGAAGCTCTTACTATGCTAAGGTATGTCTTAATACAACCTTCACTTTTGGTTATTACATGGTAGTAATAAGTAGCACCCGCAAGTCCTGCACTTTGATTATAAATTTGTATGGTACCAAAGGAACATTAGGTCATCATCTTAGGTCAGAGTGGACATTTAGAATGTGGACATGCATTGGTTCAGAAAAAGATGCTTTAATCCTTTAGTAGTGAACAGTTTAATGTTGTCAAATCTGCTCATCTGCACATGTGATTTTAGGGGAAATTTACTAGTCATGCATGGATCCAAAAAAACAAAAAAAGAAAGTCATGGAGGAGTGCTCAATATCAACTGTCTGCGCTGTATGCTAGTTAGCTCATCTATGCAGATCCTCTGTCCTGGATATTTACATAAATGTGTCAATTTTAAATCATGCCAATTTTCGCAGCATTTTTGCAACCTGGTAGTTTGCAGCATTTTACAGAATTCCAAACCTGTTTAACTGTGTCTATGATGTACAAAAGGGACTTTCTGTATTAGCTGCTTGATATGACACACTGGTTAATTTACATCAGGTCTTGGGTGGAAGAGGAAGCAGCGCGCGTACATGAACGAGCTGAGGTACTTGAGAAAGCTGTGAGAAGATGGCGGATCCCAGCTGAGCCCGCAAACTAACCTGGCATTGCATTTGCTGTATGTTACACCTTGCTGTTAAATTTTGATGTTCGGTGATGTGAAAACTTGTGTTGTCAGTTTTAAATAATTCCAACATCATGGGTTTTCTTTGCAGCGTCCTAGTGACTTGTTATCTTTCTGTGGCACCAGAAAGAAACCCGGTTCTTCCATAGCTCCATTTTTCACTGTCTACGTGGATATTTTTATGAAAAATGCTATACATCTGCAGTTTGATTTATGCTTTGCATAGAACGAGTTTTCATTATATAAAAAAATATTCCTGTCGCACAAAATTTGTTACATAAAAATATCATATCGCATCGGTTCAAAAAATTTATTGCCATCATATAGCAGAAATATTTTGTATCATATAGCTCAAATATAACATCATGCCACGATCTAACGTTCCATCTCTGGTGCCTCCTTATTTGTTTTGGCTCCATGTTGCTATGATGCTGTCTCAGCTGGATCAGGATCACGCGGGTGTATATTTAAAGTGAAAACGATGCCATTGTATTCGCTCTGTAACACGTTATAATTATCCTATAGGATTTTATTTTGAACCGACTCCAGATTAGCACCATTATTCAGATTTGTAATTATAACAGATGACAAAACGAGGACTTTCTTCCTGATGGTTGCAATGCCAGTGATGACTGCACCTGCAAGCATATTAAGATACGGACTGCCGGTGACTGTATCTGGGTCTTTTTTTCTCTCTAGATTAGGTACACGTGGGACACCGCACCGGAGTGTGCACCCTAGCGCGTTACTGGAAGTTGCAAACCCGGGATAAACGTGGCACACCACACCGTAGTATGCAGCCTAGCGCATTACTGGAAGTTGCAAACCCGGGATAAATGTGCGACCTGAAGGAGAGTGTCACATGCTGTCTGCGTGGTGTATCTGTTTCTGTGTGCGGAAGTATAGACATTAGTATTGAACGACAGGGCTTGAATTCATGATCTCACGACTCTTTAACACAACGGGAGATGCTTCCGAGCCGCCATGAGTTACTTTTCCTTACGTAGCATGACACACTGTGTTTTACACTTTTATCAGATCGTCACTCCGTGTTTTGTACTAATCAAATACATCAAATTTGTCACGAAAGGGAAATTGACAAGCCCAAAAAGCGATCAGGTGGCAACTGTGGAAGTTGAATCGCACGCGTTACCCACAACCAGACGCTAAAGAATTCGTGCACTCACTTTGGAGCTCGAGCTCCGGTGCTCCTGGGTGAACTTTTTTTGTTACAAAATATTTCAGAAAAATCAAGTAAGTGTGTGAAAAAGTATCTATGTCCCTAAATGGTTTTGATGGTTAATGGCAACCCAAACTGGAATCTAATATTTATATTGAGTGTAAGTAGGAAGATTAGGTTCTAGAAAGAGGTTTCATCTATGAAAGGATGACCACTAAAAGTATAAAGGTGTTTTCCCAAGACAAGGAGATAGCTATGCTAGGCAGCTATGCCATAACTGTGAAGAAGCCGGTGTTGTGCTAGGAGTTGCAAGCAAGGTGATGGTTGCTTGATGCGTCAAAAGCTTTGACTACAGTTGGTGGAAGCTGAAGACTAGATTTGCTAGTTTTCTTAAGTTCTTAGGAAACACCTGTACTACCAAGAGGGATGAAGTTACAATTACTTTTGGAAGATCTTATGCTCAATGCTTAGAGTGTTGGACAGTAGCAGTGACCCTGTAACAACAGTTTTGCACAAGTGTAAAACTGGGTTGTGCTAGTACACTGTTGTGCTAGTTTTCTAAACCCTAGAGCCATAGTTATCTATGTGGCATAGCTGTGTCACAGGTGAACAACCGTTCTATGACTCAGTACACCTCTGTGTCAGGGGAGAGCTTAAAAATGCTAAGAGAACTGCACTGCAATGGTTCGTCTGCTGCGTCAGAAAACTGTTGGAGGTTCTCTCCTGTTACGTATTAGAGTTTGTTGGTGCGCTGAGGGCATGTAATGTGCCAAGACCGGGCTGAGTAGGGAGTCTACGTAAGTTAGGGTTTCACCTGTGTCAGCCACCGGTGACACAGGTGTCAGTCCGCCTGAAGCCTTGTTACCATTGTGCGTTGTGGTTAGCTGTGTCACAGGTGCCTGTCACAGGTGACTCACTTAATCCTACGTGGCATGAGTGTAACGGTCAAGTGCCTGTGGATCCTATATATAGGGGACCAGGGAGGTCTTGGACCTCAACCTTTGCTAGCCATTTTCAACCATTGCAAGCCTCTCATCTCCTGAACAGAAACCAAACTTCTCATTTGTTAGTTCAAGAGAGTTAGAGTTTTGAGCAAAGAGCATTGGTTCTAAGTGTTGTTGCTGCAGATTCTGTTACTATTAGAGTGTCTATTCCTAGACAGATGTAGGAGTCGCTGGTGATCACCCAAACTTGTGTGAGTTGGCCCAGACGTTTGTGAGGGTGATCTGAAGTCTACTTGCTGCCAAGCAAAATGACTTTCACAAGCAAAGGGGCGTGCCTAAAGTTTCAGGTACGCGGAGAAAAATGCACCACAAGTGCCGGCTATCTCTTCGGAGTAGTTTCTCCAACGGAGACGTATCACTCTGTAAGGAGTGGGAATTTCGGTGAAAAATCTTATGTGTCTCTCTGTGTGTTTACTTTCAGCACTTATTGTTTGATTATCTACTTGCTTGATTGTGCTGTTTGTTAGTGCTGTAATACATCTTTTCACCTGTGTTATCTAGCTGTGTCACAGTTGCTCTATAGCTTATGTCTGATCTGTGTTAGCTACCTGTGTGACAGCTATGTGTTAATCTTCATATCATTTGCTGCCTGAGTAGTCTATCTGTTTTACAGCTAGCTAAACCTGATGCGCACGGGGGTGCCCGATCTTCCGTCAGGAAGGGATAATCACGATTGTGGAGAACTCAACGTTGACGATCCGGCTTCCAATCAGAACTGATCCGAACCCTGCGATCGCTACACCACGGCTCCGTTGGTTATCAACCACGCGTGCACGCGGTTGACCTCGCCAAGAAGGCCTATCCCTGCATGCGAATCGAGAACACAAGCAAGAAACACAGTAGAAGCAATCTCACAAACGAGATGATTGTTTGATTACTCGAAGTGGGATTCTACAAACTGATGAAATCAGCGAGACTGCGATGGCAGAATAATTCTAAGCAAAACCCACCCTAAACAATGACGGCTAAAGAGTATTTATACCTAGGGTTTCTGAGAGTCTCACCCTAAACCTGGGCTTAAAACCCGAAACGAAAACAAGGCCCGAAGTGGCCCAAAATGGTGTCGCAGCACCTGATAATTTATTCTAATAATTCCAACGTCTCTGTAATTATTCATGACGTGGCATTAGATCTATTGGAAAGGTGTCGTTGTTATCTTTCCAACGCATATAAGAACTCTTCAATCGGACTCCGTATGAGAAAGTTATGCTCTATTTATGTAGGTGTCGTTTGCTGAAAACGAACTAAATTCAGAGTTGAAGTGGAGTCCGACTTGACTTGGGGTGGCGCCTCATCCTCTTGTGGCTGGTCCAGTGGTGCTTCTCCCATGTTCCTAAGAATCAAAATATCACCATTAAGTAGCATCCCATCCTTAGCCACATAATTATGGATAGCAAGAAATGAACGCACCTCATGATTAAGTCGTCGGGCACGAGAACGGGTGATTGGACCTTGGATGATAGCGTGGGAGATGTCCTCATCAAAACCTCTTTACCTGTTAAGGCTAATGCTTCATAAAACAAAGTTGCTTGTCGGGACCCAAAATCCATAACAGAGAGTTTTAAGTGAAATCACCCGCTAAGTCGAAACGTCAACCCCGACCTCAACCCTTGGGTATCGATTCCAAGAGGAGTGGAATGATGTGGCATCGAATAGCCCGAGACGTCAACCCCAAATTTGCTCTGGCAAACGAATGCACAGATTAAGTAGGGTGATATGGTCTCCTCACTCTTTTCCTACTGAGCCGGAACATCAATCCCAAACTCGTCCCGGCAAATTAATGCTCGGCTGGAGTAGGATGATATAGCTCCCATGCTCCCAGTAGAAGAGTCACTTCACAGGGGTGATTAAACCTAGCAACTCTATGGTATAGACTCTGAAACCCTATCCGCATCATGTGCTTCAATAACATACAAGCAAGGCACATGAGGCAGGCGAGAACAAACAGATACCACAACAGTAACTCCATGACTGAAACTGCAATATTATAAGTTCTTGAAACATAACAACATATTCACACATGGGATCCGAAGATCCAAGTTCAACTCACAGCGGAAGAGTAAATACGGCTAAGAAGCCAAACATGTTAGGCCAAAAGTGGCAGCAGAACAAAACGAGCTGCCAAAACCTAGGCAGGACCACTGCGTGGGATTTCCAGCGACTAGTCGTCGTTGGTGTCGATCTCTACATAGAAACCACCCTCTGAGGGGATACTTTCCTCTGCAAGAAAAATGTCAACGATTGCAGAGTGAGTACAAAAAATTTTACTCAGCAAGATTTACAAAGAGAAATTAATAATAGATGCAACATGTATCAATAAAATGGTTATTTGTGGACTATTTTGCGGAAAGCCAATTTACTTTTAACAATATTCATTAAGTAGATGAAAATCGACTACTAGAATACTTTTCAAAGGGGACGAGTCGAACACTTCACGATCATTCCTTACTGCAGATCACCACACCTTAGATATCCTGATTCTTCCTCAACCATCCTGGGAGGAAGCAATCACTAACACCTCAGCCTTAGAGTTGGCAAGTTTTAGAGTTTTGTCGTAGCTGTCAATTCGATACAAAATCTTACCAAGTTGTCCATAACCGCGGACACGGCTATTCGAATAGTTCAAACCTTGCAGGGGTGTACATCTTTATTTAACGCATCGATCGTCTCTTAGCGCTAGACCAAGGACACATTTTCACGAGGTGTGCTAGCAGAGGGTGATCGAACACGACCGTTACAATGCTTTCGACCTAGGTATGAGCCACCCTTACCGGCCATTCCATGTACACCACTCCGGCCGCAACTGTGACACGGTCCTATAAGTTGTGAATCGAGGTACATCCCCGGTCTCCCAGACCATGTGTCCACCCCACCCTTATATTGAGATACCACACCACATCCTTTTTCACGCACCCGGCAAATGGAAACGGCAAACTAATGCAGCTCATACACTAAGACTAGGCAAATTATTTAGTCGTGGGTGGCCCCATAATCCACCCGTGTAGAAGTACGCAAATCTTGGTTCGAAGGGACACCGGTAACCGGTCCTTGTGGGAAGACGAGACAACCCACCATTCTCCTAGCCATGGCCTCTCGTCTAACACCAATATTGATTAAGCAAGTTATTAGTTACATTCCAGTGAACACCCACTTACAACGTAACCCATCCAATAGTGTGAATTCATCTACCATCCAAGGAATTACGAATTTTACATGTCTAAGCATATTCAACATAGTAAGAGCATCTCCAGCAGAATAGGCAAATTTCACCATCCATATTCTCATATAGCTAGCCATCCAAAAAGATTCCCCCTCTATATCTCCTCCATCTCCAGCAGAACAGGCAAATTTCACTATCCATATTCTCTCTTCTATATTTTAATAATATCCCGTAACTACCATTTCTAAAACGGATATATTTCCAACGGCTATATTTCCAAGGGCTATATTTCCAACGGCTATAATTCCAATGGCTATATTTCCAACGGCTATAATTCCAACGGCTATATTTCCAACGGCTATATTTCCAGGTCTATATATACCACTCCCCTCTCCCACATCTCCCCCAACATTCCAGGCTGTGTCTCCTCTCCCTCATCTCTCTCCCACATCTCTCTGTCTCCTCTCCCACACCGCAATGAGTGATAGCGACTTCGTTATGGAAATGCTCATGAATTCGTCGTCGTCCTCATCGGTGATGACGAACTCATTCTTGCAACATTCGCAAAATGCGAAGAAGATGAGCGGGTCAATGCTCGACGACATGGCGGTTCCAGGCCAGGACGTCGGGCAATTAATCGCGAGAGAGAAGTCAGACATGCTAGACTCTACAAAGGCCCAATTCTTTTGAGCTTCAGCTTCTCCAGAAACGGTTTCTAGCTTCTCTACCCAAATGAGCTGCTGTGGGGAGAAGCCCTCACAAACTGAGCTCGAGTTCTTTTCGGCTTCTGGAGAATTACACGACCAGGGGGGCCGGAGGCAGAGCAGGGTGGCCGGAGGCGGAGCAGGTCGGGGCATCAGAGTAGAGGGGGCCGGAGGCAGAGCAGGGGGGTTGGAGGCAGAGCAGAGGGGCGGAGCAGTTCGGGGCGTCGGAGTAGACGGTGCCGGAGGCGGAGTCAGTCGGGGTGGACGCCAAGCGACTGGAGGTGGGGAGGCGGCGGAGATGGACACTTGCGGCGGCGATGTCCTGTGGAGGGAGCTCGGCGGCGGCGTCGGGTGGAGGGAGCTCGGCGGCGGAGGGAGCTCGGCGGGGTGGAGGGAAGCGCGGCGGCGGCGTGGGGAGGCGCGGGTAAGAGGGCGGCCCGGCGGGGGAGGGCGACGAGGCGGGGGAGGAGGGCGGCGGTGCGGGGAGGCGCGGGGAAGAGGGCGGCGAGGCGGGGGAGGGCGGCGAGGCGGGGGGAAGAGGGTGGCAGCGCGGGGAGGCGCGGGGAAGAGGGCGGCGAGGCAGGGGAGGGCGGCGAGGCGGGGAGGAGGGCGACGAGGCGGGGGAGGGCGGCGCGGGGAGGGAGAGCGGGGAGGCGCGGGTGGTAAGTGAGAGGAGGAGAAGCTCGGGAAGCTGGTCTCGTGCTGCTTATTTCCACCAACAAGAAAAGGGTGATGGGCTGCCCAGAGAAGCGCTAGAATTTTTCAGTTCTTTTCAGCTTGGGCTTTTTTCCACCTAGAAGCTGCTCTAGAAGCTGAAAAGAACTGGGCCAAAGACTATTTCTCAGTGGCTCCTATCTACGGCCATACTTTCTTTCGACGCAGGTTTGTAGTTAGTCCCTAAGTTTGTGTTTGCCATTTTTGTTGGTCCTCCTATCTCATTCTTTTTTCCACACAGGTTTAGAATGTCTTGTGATCTGTTTCTTCGCATAGCGCAAGCTGTAGAAGAGCATGATAGCTATTTTAAGCAGAAAAGAAATTGTGCTGGAACTCTTGGGTTATCTCCTTTGCAGAAGATTACCGCAGCATTCCGAATGCTAACTTATGGAGTAGCAGCGGATGCTGTGGATGATTATTGTCAGATTGCAAAAAGTACTGCTACAGAGAGTCTTAAAAGGTTTGTGAAAGCTACTATTGAAGTCTTCGGAGATGAGTACCTTAGATCTCCAAATGAAAATGATACTTCTAGATTACTTGCAATTGGGGAGCAGAGAGGTTTTTCTGGAATGTTAGGGAGCATAGATTGCATGCATTGGAAGTAGAAAATTGCCCTGCAGCATGGCAAGGCATGTTTACTGGCCATGTGCACGAGCCCACAATCATTCTGGAGGCCGTTGCTTCACAAGATCTGTGGATTTGGCATGCTTTCTTTGGTTTACCAGGGTCTCACAATGATATTAATGTTCTTCACCGTTCACCTCTCTTTGCAAAGCTAGCCGAAGGTGAAGCTCCAGAAGTGAATTATACCATCAATGGTCACAACTATACAATGGGGTATTACCTTGCCGATGGCATATATCCACCATGGGCCACAATTGTGAAAACCATACCATCTCCACGAGGCAGAAAGAATAAACATTTCACCAAATCTCAAGAAGCAGTGAGAAAGGATGTGGAACGAGCCTTTGGAGTTCTATAAGCTCGTTTTGCCATTGTTCGTGGACCAGCTCGAGGTTGGGATCGAGAAGAGCTCGGTGAAATCATGACAGCTTGCGTCATTATGCATAACATGATAGTTGAAGATGAGCGGGATGGAGATGAGAACTTCAATTATGAAGAAATGGGAGAAAGGGTGAGAGTTTCTCATGATTACACACCTGAGTTGGATGCATTTATTCAAATTCATCATCAAATTAGAAATAGAGAAGCTCACTCTCAGCTTCAAGATGATCTAGTTGAGCATCTCTGGCAATTTCATGGAGTGGAGTGATGTAGTGTTTTAATTATGATGTAATATTTTTAATGTTGTATGCGGTTGTAATAATGTAGTCAGTTCCTGTCATGTTATGTTTTAATTATGTAGTGATGTAGTGTTTTAATTAAGATGTAATGTTTTTAATGTTGTATGTGGTTATAATAATGTAGTCGGTTTCTGTCATGTTATGTTTTAATTATGGAGTATTGTACTGCTTTCAATTTATATCATGTACCCTTTTGTTCACACATCAAAATAGTTCACACAACATAACAAATCATACAACAAAATAGTTCGTACAACATAATAAATCATGCAACATAATAGTTTATCTCAACCCGATGTGTTGTATCGTCTAGCCAGGATCTCACCCTGCAAGGCCAAGTAGTACTATTGTTGTGCCCCAGTCATAACACTAGTGTTCATGCCCATAATTCTCTCTTCATCATTTCTTCTCTGCGCATCTAGCTTTTGTTGTTCTATTGCCTGCTTATTCTTTTCTAGTGCTATCTTCTCTTCCTGTATTGCAAATACTCGCTCATAGCGAGCTTCCTTCTTGGCCTCTTTCTTATCGTCCATCTCTATTTTCTGTGGCCACACACTATCTAATGATAACTTCACAGTACCACCATCAGAGGAAGAACTTTTACCTCGTCGTAATCATTCTTTCTCCGCCTTCTTACCGGTTGGTCTTCTCAAGGTATCATGTTCTGGAGTATATGCCTCCACCTCATCATCATTGGAGGTCGTACCCGGACTTGCACTAGAGGTCGTCTTCTATTTTTTCTGACATAACCTCGAAGTCTTCTGACTCTCCCACTTTGGATGCTTATCTAACAAATTCCAGCAATGTATTAATCCAAAGGACCTCCCTTTGGGATCTTCACTCGTGTACAAAGCATTTGCCTCGGCAATCTGCACAAGTGAATGTCTTATTAAACATGCACACAACATATGAAGTTTGAATCAAACAAAAAAGATAGTTGCATACCCTATTTTTCTCTGTCATCCCGCTTTGATTTCTATTGAGAATCCTCTGATAGCATCCACAGAATTTGTTAACCTGTTCTTGAATAGTACCGA
>JAGXJF010004980.1:0-23291 GCA_019208055.1 Stipa capillata
CGGATTCGTCCTCCTTAGTGATACCCGGGTGGCATATCACCATCATTGTGCTTTCCATGTAACCCTAAAGCAAACATTGTGATATTGATGGTAGACAACTGTAGCATATTTCCCTCAAAATATCACTACAAAACTGGTTGGAGTTACTACAAGTTCAGTACCATGTGAGAACCCTAGTTTTAGGGTTAGTCATAAGAGGCGTGACGTGGGGTCAGGTCAACTCGCGTTGCTGAGATGACCCGAACCTATTGAGCTACGTCGTGAGCTAAGTCGAGAGGGGGAGGATTTTGTTGTGCATTCATGGCATTCATTCTTCATACATGATCAAGTACAATTGAAACTTAAACTTTATTGATTGAATGAACATTACAATGTCATGATACAATAATGTGATTACAAAATGAATTAAAGAAGAAGAAGAAATAAAAAAAATTACATGTTGCAATTTCTACCTATACAAAAATCTAAACCCTAATCTTCGAGTCTTGAGTCGAAGAAGAACGCCGAGAGTCGGAGGGGGGAGATCTTCGAAATGTGGGCGGTCATCCGAGGTCGTCGAGTATGGGCACTCGAGACCGTTGGAATCACGCCGTTGCTATAGGAAGCAAAAGTTTTCAAAAACAAGTATTTTAAAATACAAGTGGTTTCACGACATAGTTCCGTCGACATCCGCAGGGTTAGCTGCGGGGGCAAAGTAGTGCCGAGAACCTAAATAGTTTTTAAGTTTAAAAAATAGTTTTTGAAAACATTTTGTTTCTAAAAATGCCCGAGGGCCACGTGGCTAAAACCCTCATTCGGACTAATCTATTATATTGTATTAGAGAAAAGAAGAGAGAAGTATTAAAATAAATTTATTTTACCTGCCTCCATGAGTTTTACTTTGAAAAGGAAATTGTTTTATAAACCAATTAAAGGGATAAGGCAGCAGCCATGGCAATATTTATCCATCGGTCAAGAAAAAGGGGTTAAAGTCCAATTTCTTACCAAGTAAGACAACCGGGGAAAAAGGAAATAATTCCTGTAATTATCCAGTGATGCAAGTTGTAGCAAAACCAGCATGAGGTGGCTTTCTTGCCACCGAAGGAAATAGCGCATCATAAGCCTCTCCCAGGAACTAGTACAACAGCCCATAGTAGTGTCATTGCCATCAAGCGTCAACACAGTTCACATAAGAATTAGCCCCAAAAGAGCAATAGCATAGGAGCCAAGCACTAAAGGATTTGGAAGTCAAGCCCAGGTAACCACCAAGAACGGAAGAGGAGCTTAGGAGGGGGAGAAGAGGCCATCAGCACACCAAGAAGGAAAAGGACCATAGAAGAGGAGTTCAAGGTCACACCAGGAGTAGCCAAGTCTTACCCTTGTTCCACCCAATATAAGGTAAAACTCATCGAAAATCATACAACCCTATAGATACACATGCCAGAAAACTTGACATATCGATAGGGACCCTCAGATTATATTTTCGTCATCAGGTTTTGATAGGCAACTTAGTAGAATCTGTTCTTATCGATTTCCTTCATTTTCCTTTCTCAAGTTCTTTTCTCAAAAATCATCACAATGAATCAAGGCAACTATTAGGCAACTCTCCATAGTATCTGTCCTTATCAATTCAGCTGATCAATACTCAAATACCAAGCATCAATATACTTAGCTAAAAGAAACAAGAGATAGTATCTGTTCTCACTTCAATTTTGAAAATGTTAAATCAAGCAAGCATCTGTTCTTCTCAGTTAATAAGTAGGTATGGATATATGCAAAATGGAAGAAACAAAAAAAAGACTAAAATCAAGTACCACATCTATTCTTATCAATTGTACCTTCTTGGAGTTATCTTAGATAAAGAGATCACCATAAAAATGATATGGATCTAGTGTAGTAAGTCTGTCTTTACCAGTGCATAAAACACATGTGTTATAACATATATATGTTCTGTACCTCACACAACAAATATTATTGCTAACTAGCTAAAACCAAGTGTAGCGAATATTCTTATCTAAAATTGATAACTATTTCCAAAACCTTTTCTCAAGCAAAAATACCACAACAGTAACCGAATTAGACAAACTAGTACCTATCCTTCGGTTTGACAACTAATGTACACATACACATACGGGAGGAATCAGGAAACAACTAAGATCAGTTAGTATTCGTTTTTCTTAAATTAATTGTTAAAATAGTAAACCTAAAATTCAACTAGAGCTTTAGTATAGGGTAAACTGGATCAAGGATGGTATCTGTTCATTCAATTAAGCTGACCAACTTTAGAACCAAGCCATGGTAGAGATGAATGGAAGAGCTAGAAGAAGAGAGTAGGAATTGAGGGCACTTACCGTGGTAGACGATGGCGGCAACCCCCACCGCACCACCGGTGAGGGGCAAAGCCAGCGGAGCGCCGCCGGTGGTGGGCTTCGACGCTGGGCCACGGACCGCCTTGGGCGGCGTGGTGAGGCGGCCGAAAAGAGCGACCGGAGCGACACTGAAAGGGAGCAATTGAGGCAACCAACAAAGGGAGAGACCGGAACCGAGAGAAAGGCCGCTGGAACCGAAGAGAAGGCGACAACCCGAGCCGGGTTAGGGCTCATGGCGGCAGGAGCTCGGGAGAAGAGCTCGAGCCAGAGGGCTGGCGGCGGCATGGTCAAGCACCCGCTCGAGGTGGCGGCGCGTGCAAGGGAAGGAGGAGGTCCCGCATCGGCGGGGACAGTCAAGGGGCGGATCCTAGGCGGCGGCGCCAGGGGGGAGAACTCGGGAAGAACCAATCAGGCGGCGCACGGTTGGAGAAAGGAGAGAGAGGGGTAAGGATGAGGTGATGAGAGGGGCACCGAAGTGGGCCTAGTGGGCCGGCCAAAAAGGGGCAAGCCGGCCGGAGGTAGAGCATAAAAAAAAGGAGAAAGAAGGAAAGAAAAAGAAATGAGGAGAGATTAAAAAAAAGAGAAGAAGAGGAAGAATTACTTAGGCAAAGTAATATTTTCCTTCTTGGAAAGGAAAGCGAGTCTATCTAAAATTGTATTACTTTAAAAAAAATATATATATATATATATATGTATGTATATGTATGTTAATCTAAAGAAGAGAATCCACTACTAAGTTAATTCCTAAGGTTTTGGCATAATATTTTAAGTCAACCAAAAGAGATTGAGAGAAAATATTGAACTTTAAGTAAATTAAATCAAAAGTTAGATTGGTTAATAATATTACAAGACTTCTAAAAATAACTAGACCTAAGTTATTTCTTGAAGTAATTCTAAATCCTTCAAAGAGTGTCTAAAAGGCTTACGTTTAAATTCCTTAAAATAGTTTTAACGCGTATATATTCTTTCATGCATAATGCCATGTCATTTGCACTCATACTTGGAAATTTTCTGGATAACTCCTTATCGGATTGTATTGTTTTTTCTTCAGAAGCCGGAGTTCAACCAACAGACCAGTCGAACTCCATTACCTATCTGTTACCAGGCAAGTCCAGTTTCTTGTTCATATCCGTTGAGAACGTTTTACAAAATTTCCTTCTCGTCTATAACATGCACAAAATAAAGACCTATTTTCTAAAGATCAATCAATTGTTGTTTTATTTTGATCGCCGGTTTTTAGGCGTGATCATGGTGGGTGTTGAAATCCTGGAAAGGGTGCCGGAGGCACATTGGAAGGCGGATTTTATCACACGGGTTTGTTTCATATAAGGTTAAAGCAACAACTGATCGATTGTGCTTAAGCGCCGTAGCGATCGTGTATACCACATAACATGTATGGGCGGGGCTGAGCTAAAGTACCTTTGCTCTAGGTCATACTGCCCTCGGGAAAGGAAGACCTCAAAGTTGGATCTATTGGATCAATTGTTGGGAAGGTGGCTTTAGCTGTTGGCTATCCACAAAGCGTTGGATCTGTAAGATCAACGTATGGCTGGTAGTCCCTGGCCGTCGGGCGGGACTGCGACGCGGAGTATGACTGAGCGGGCAGTGAAACGGCTCTGTGACTTTATGGTCTGGTTGTGCATGTGACGACGTGAACACCACGACTATTGGTCGTTTGTGGGTATAGTTGCGCACCTCTGCAGAGTGTATAGAAGTGTGGCTGAGTCACTCCATGTTCCTAGTTGGAACTGCGAACGCGGCATGGAAGGGGTCCATCGGGGATCCTAGCAGCCTGTGAGACATGAGATCATAATCTCTTAATTAAAAATTGACTCTCTTACCTTACAAAATTGTATTGTTTTTGGATAGCATTGCTGTTCTCAGTAGATAGTGCATCAAACACCTCTTTGCTATTCGTGGACTTGTTGAGTACCTTTTGTACTCATCCCCTATCTAATTCCTTTGGTTAGACTGTGAGCCGATGACTGAGGAGGAGGTGGTATATGTCGAGATCGACGAAAAAGCTCCCGAAGAGCAGGTGACGACGAAGGAGGACGAAGGCGTTGACTACTATATCGAATTCTGCGATGAGAGCGCCATCGAGTAGAATAGTAGGTCGTATGAGTTGATAGGTGTAGTTAAGACTTTTGCTGTAACCAAACAATAACGGTTTTTAAATTTTCCGTACTTTTGGGAATATGTTGTAAGACTTTGTGTTGTATTTTGAGTTTCTAAATTAAGTTTGTAACAAATGGACCACTGCAATGTTTCTGATGTGCTACTCTGTACGACATATTGAGGATGAGAAGGCACTTTGTCTTCAATATGTTAAGACTGACATATTATCCAAGAGAGTAGTATGTGGATCGCCACATACTACAACCTAGCATATCTCCCCGGAGATGATGAATAATGGCAACACAATATAAATTCAAGAACTGGCCAAGTAAAACACAACCTGCTTAAGTGAGCTTGACATGCATGGCCTGGATGTTTGCAGTAGTTAAGGAAAAATTCAACTTCAACAACGTTGATTGTGTTCATCGCAAAAAAAAACAATGTTGATTGTGTTGTTCCTTTTGGCAATGTCAAGCCAACCTTTAAAAATGCCTGGAGTACAAACAGTGCTTGGCGATCAGATGAAATATCACAACAAATTCATAAACCGAGACCTACCAAAAGAACACTACTGCCTTGTCCAAAAACTGAGACCTAGCTACGGACAGATGTAGAAGTACCCCCTTGTCAAACCCAATCCTACACAGGCATATATAAACACGGGGTGCGCCGTCACTTGGACATGGTTCCTACTGTGGCCTGAGTGTCACGGTCACCGTGGCTGTGGCACTTGCACCGGTGCCTCGAAGTAAAGCCTTTGGCACAAGGAACGGGAGGCAATCTTTTGGTAGCCCGTCATACAGATTAGTGCTCCTTGTTTGGAATCCCGCAAACTGAATATAGTCCATTTCAGAGCTTAACAACGTCAGTGTGCATTTGAACTTGGATCCAGTAATCCGAGGCTGAACGGAGCAAATTGAGATGACACCGCAAAGGGGCTCCAGTATCATGTTAACCAGGAACAAATTGCCATCTGCACCCACGAGAACGGTCGATCCCAGTTGGATGCAGATCCTGCACGCCTCGTTGTACGTAACTTTTGGGGAGTGCCACTTGTGTTTGCCTGAAAAATGGTCCAGAAGCACCGCGGTTGGTCCACTGAAGCCGCAGCCAGTTTCAGGACAGAAGCATGGCGCATGTGGGCAGCCTTTCTCATGATCTTCCTTCTGGTAGTAGATTATCCTTGCAGTGCATCCATGGTTGGCATTGGAGCAAGCAACTTTGATGGATTCAACGACATGTTCTATCGTGTAGCAGCGAGTGTAAACTGTGGCCAGGGAGCAGAAGTGGCACTTGTCTGGGGGCTTGTCATGGCAAGACGAACATATGACATGCCCCACGGTGCACTTAGGAACAGAAATGAATCAGTAAATATATGAATCGGTGAATATGCTAATAACTTTAGCTGAATGAAATACAACTGGAATGATGAACAACGTGGGAATTATGAAGTATGTATTAGATGGCGGGCAAGTACATGGGAGAATGGCCACAATATAATTCAAAGTTAAAAATACTCAGAAAGTAGGACAAAGATGGGAGCAAATCAGAATTTCCTGCATGTAAATGAGCTCAGCAGCCATTCCCAATTGAAATTTTGAATGCCTAAATTCATCACATGCAACTCTTATCTGAGATTTATAACTATTTTGACATGCATATGTACTCTTTGAGACTGTTTCGACCATACCTGATGAACTGTATATGCCATCAAAATAGTTTGAGCCATCTTTTATACTTTTCTGATTATAGCTGTTTTACTTTCGCTTTAGAAACTTAAGAATATTGTCATACAAGCTGGAAGGATCCTGGATTTTACCCATCGTCACACATAAATAGGATTACAAAATCACTTCGTAATCACAATCACAAAAGTCTAATAATTATCCATACTTTGAAAGAAATGCACATGAATCTCCCTCAACATGAATTTGTTGCATAAAGTAACTAATAACTAGTTTTGCATGTCATGCTGTTTCCACACACTCGGTTCATTCATAGTAGTATGACAAAGGTTCTCTTACTAAGATACATTAAGTCACCCTACTGAAAATTCTTAAAATGTCAATACTTCAAAGAATATAGTATACTTTCCCTAGTTTGCGGTTTCTCACATGAACTGAAAGATAATAGAGAGCTGTATACATTGAAGAAAACATGCATCTTCAACCATAATGTCCATCTGAATCCGGGTTAAAAAACTTGAGTTACAAACTCACAATTGCCACATTAAATAAGCTTAATGTTACAATTGTCCATCCCAGTTCAATTACTTGACCAGCTAGTGAATGCTAGAGAATGTAGCATAACTCTCCCTGTTTAGGGTTTCCATACAATGAGGACCTGAAAGACATTACAACTTACATTGATTGAAGGCAACATATATTGGAGAAATACACCAATCTATTGGGCATTTGGTCTGTTGTTTGCATCTGATTTCGTTCTAATTCTTCAGAGATGTCAACCTTGACTTACAATTTGTCACTACAAAACCAAAACCGTGGTCTCCAAGTCCCATTTCAGGATCAAATACTGAATGGCAACTAAATAATGACGGTAACACACTACAGTTCAGTTCAGCGACAAAATTAAACTAGGTACCAGACGCATTGCGAAGTAACATATCAACATTTCGAACCTCCCAAAAAGTTTCTACAGATTCACCGACGTTATCCGTCTCCAGGACACCAGAAACAAAACCAGTGCCATCTACAGATCCGCAACATTGCAGGGTTTCATCGTATCGGCACAGATGAACAGGCAGTACCTGGAAGATGGGAGGGCGGAGGGGGTGGAAGCAGATGGGACAGTCGAGAATGTCGAGGTCAATGGTGACATCGGCGGGCGGCTGCGTTCCCATCGCTCCCCTCCGGACTCGAGCCGCCTCTCTACCTCTCTCTCACGACCTCCGAGCCGAAGTGAAAAGTGCAGAAAGGACCGCCGATTTCTTCTGCTCCGCCATGGATTTCTTCCGAGTTGCGTGCAGAATGAGTGACCGGAGTGGGAGGGACAAGTCACAATGAATTAATATTCTTTCACTCAGCTGTGGAGAAGCGCGAAGTCTCATGCAGTCAGGAATGGTGCTTAATTATCTCGGTTCTTGCATTTTACCTCGCTGTCTATAGAAGGTATCGTCCATTAGCCGACTGAGAGGGTGGAAACCGGCCTGTTCCCGACTCTCTTGCGCACAGAGCTAAGTTTAGGGGCTGGTTGGTTAGACCGTGACCGTTGACAAAGCTGTTGTTAGCTGGTTATTTAGAAAAGTTATTGTAGCTGTAGGAAAATAAACATATGGCTTTTGGTTGATCTAAATTATCTATAACATTTTAAAAAATGAGCACATAAGTTTAAGTACATTGTAAAAAGTTGGTAAAAGATAGCTTTTCTAAACAGCTAAATTTGCACTGTAAAATCTACAGCTATCGTTAGTAAAAATTACTGAAAGCTAACCGTTTAATTGGGCTGTAGCTTTTTTCAGTAAAAAACTACTGATTTGACTGCTGTTCATATGACCTTTGCAGCAGAAGTGTATTCGCATGACACCACGCCAGCTCAAGGAAAAGTGTCAAGTGATCTATGGTAGAAAGACACGTCGCGCATCGCCAGGGCCGGGCCTGCTTGAGATGTCCCAAGTTGCCGAGGAAAAAAACTTGGCAAGCCAAGATACTTGTAGAAATGATTTAAATATTGAGGTAATTGTACCGGAGGTACATAAACTTGGCACGCGCGTTCACTTCGGTACAAAAACTTAGAAAACGTGCACGCCGCTACAACAACTTGGCACGCGCGTTCACTTTGGTACAAATTGTATCAGCGTCGCCTCAGCGGAGGGCGAGACGACAGCGTCGCCTCCACGGAGGGCGACGCTGGCTAACGCCACCCACCGTGGCGTGTGACTGGGTGAGCCAACGCCACGGTCAATGGCGTTCGGCCCCCAGTACCGAACGCCACGGTGACTGGCGTTTCCCCGCTTCGCCAAACGCCACGGCCTCTAGCGTTAGGCCACCAGATTGGCTTCTGTCCTCGCGTCGGATGTTCTGACACCCGCGCGAACGGCAGAGCCCGTGGCGTTTGGTTCACCGTGCAAACGCCATCGTCCGGGACGAACAGCGCTGTATGGGGCCTGGTGGCCTAACGCTAGAGGCCGTGGCGTTTGGCTAACCGGGCAAACGCCAGTCACCGTGGCGTTTGGTAAACCGGGCAAACACCAGTTACCGTGGCGTTTGGCCAACCGGGCAAACGCCAGTCACCGTGGCGTTCGGTACTTCGCCACGTTGGCGGATCGTGGACCGGGGGCCGAACGCCATTGACCGTGGCGTTAGCTCACCCAGTTACACACCACGGTGGGTGGCATTAGCCAGCGTCGCCCTCCGTGGAGGCGACGCTGTCCGTCTCACCCTCCGCGGAGGTGACGCTGGTACAATTTGTACCGAAGTGAACGCGCGTGCCAAGTTGTTGTAGCGGCGTGCACGTTTTGTAAGTTTTTATACCAAAGTGAACCCGCGTGCCCAGTTTATGTATCTGGGGTGCAATTACCTCTTAAATATTTCATGCTCAGCTAAAACCTGATACACATGCAACCACAGAAGTTGTTGGTCCAAGCCTCCCCCAGTTCATTTGCTCCACTTACTGACATAAGATTTGAGATCTTTTGCTCCATACAAGCTGTTGCTTGTATCTACTGACATAAGATTTGAGATCTTTTGCTCCATTCGTTTCTTTCTTTTGGAGGGCCGTGAATGGACTAGTCTTTATCTTTTCCTGGTTCAGATCTTTTATTTGGTTTCGACGCGGCACCTTGAATGTAAGCTTGTTCCAACATTATTTGGGGACTTGGTGTAAACTTAGCACTATAAATAAATCTTGTGATTATCTATAAATAAGTAAATCTTGTGAGGTGCTCTGGGACAACACAAAATTAAAACACAAATTATACGTTTTCTTTCCAAAATTTCCTCACGCTGGCCTAAAGTTAGATATAATTTATTTCTCATCTCAATTATCAGAAATCTCACGGAAGACTGAGCAGTCAGCAATATATGGCACATAAAATGTCATGTAAGACTAACGACTCACTCACTAGAGATATTAACACGAACTCGATCAACAAGTATTCCACAATTGTTCAATTTTACCTTGGCAATGAACTGAAATCTTGTAGTAATAGCAGAAGAAACAAACTCGCGGTCGATCAGTAAATTGAAATATTAATCCTAAAACCAGATAGGGTAGCATTTTTGCACCATGCATCAAACTAGCTAGCTACTGCAATATCAATACTTCGATACCATTGCATGCATGCATGCATTTAAAACACAAATTTATACGTTTCAATGGAGAAATTGTCCTTTTATTTTCGAGGAAACGATGGAGAAATGAGCTGTGTTTTATAGGCTGGAACCTGTATTGGTACTTATAGAAAATTTCACAAACAGGCTAATTCGATCCCTAGCGGTTGCATTCTCAAGAAAAAGGGCACAAAAAAAGGTACCTACGGCTGTGATATCGCCAGCAAGGATATTATGTGGAAACTTTTGAAAAGGCTATTAATGAGCTCGAATTCTATTATCAGATTGTCAACATGGATTTCCATGTGGGCGTCTCCCACAGAATTGTCCATGCGAGACGCCTTATCCGAGGCGGTTAAATAAAAGCTCCACGAATAACATATGTCGGGAGCGGTTAGCACGAAAAAACCATCTCAGATAACGAGTGCGGTGGTGGGTGGCGAGAAGAGATTTGACGGATGGGAGCCCCAAGCCAACGGTGGCACAAGGACGAGTGTGGTGCCTACAACACAAAAGGAGGTGTGGACGGCAGCAGCAGAAGACACGTCATGGGTGGCTGCTCGCATGGCGGACGTCATGGGAGGCTGATGAGGGCCAGCAAGCGGCAATGGACTTTGCTAGCGGCGGCGGCTCCCGTAGAAGACGTAGTGGCTGCCGGAGGCGAGAGGAGATCCAGCGAATGGGAGCCCCAAGCCTGGTTGCAATGGCGTGAGGACGAGCACGGTAGCTATAATACAGACGGAGACACCAACGACGGCGGGGCAGACTTCTGATCTGTGGCTTCGGGACATCGCCGATGGTGTTGAGAAACCTAGCTAGTGGCATGGGGTAGGAGATCAATCGGGGAGATTTTATAGGCTAGAAACATGCGCTTGGTTGAGAGGAGCAGGGATCGACGGTTGGATGGTAGGAAGATGAAAAGCCTCCAATCGGACTATAGGGGGTAAGATTTTCCTTTAGAAAAAATAAAGAAAAAGTAGTTATGTTCTTGGATGATGTCAATCTGTTTGTTTTGTCCTGAGCAATACGATCTCTGCAATAACAAGATGTTTTCTGTCAGACCTTTTATGAGACGAGTGAAGGCCTCCTTGACTTTAGGTTTGCACCATGTTTGCTGGAGATGAGCTGCACCATGTTTATGTAATCTTGGATGAGATTTCCCTCCCTCCGGTTGAATCCATGTATAAAAAGTGAGGAGATTTACCTTCACGAAGTCATGGCTCCACCCTCTATTATTCTTGGATGTAGATTGTTCATTATCTGAATGTGTGCTGCTTTATCAGTTTGTCAGTTACATAATCAGGTTTTCAATATATTTTATCTAGATTCCGTGTCCATCCATAAAAATAATTTTCCCATTGTCGACGCTGAAAACAGGAGTTTCTGTTTATTCCAGTGTCGAACGACAAACTCTTCTCTCTCTCTGAGTCTTGTGCCGATTTGAGTCTTTTAGTGCTATGATTAGTTTCCTCTTTCAAACGAAGCATCCAACGGATTGGAGCTACGACTCATGAAGCATGGGAAAACATTTCTCATTTATAAATCAAGATTAAAGATTGTGCTATACAAGTTCAAGCACCGATCATGCAAAACTTGAGTGAGGTTAATTTTAACTTGCATGGCCTACCTGTTTGCAGTAAGAATCAAACTCAACAATTTAGTTTGCATTGTTCATTTCGACAATTTCAAGCAAAATTTTGCCCAGAGGTAACAGTGCTCAGCAAACGGCAATCAGATGAAATATCACAACAGTTCCATAAACCGAGACCTACCGAAAGAGCACACAGGCCATGGACATCAATTGTCACTGAGACGCGGCACCGATGCATCAATTAACTGCCATTGTGATTATCCGCCTCCTCCTCCTCCTCCTCGTCGTCATCGTCATCGTCATCGTACTCCTCCTCATTGTAGCTGTCGTCGTCATCATCCTCCTCCAGCTCCTCGTCGTCGTCAGCGTACACCATATCTATGGTGATCCTGAGCACGACATCGGTTTCTCCACTGGAAACCTTGGGCACGACACAGAAAGGTTGCGTCAGCAGCCCATCAGACAACGACGAGCTTCCGACGTCCAGCGACGAGACCTGGTAATGGCCTTGGAAGCACGAGAAACACACCGAGCATCCGATCGTGGGTCCCAGAGCGTTCGGCTGGATGCAGAAGAGGGAGACCGCATGGCCGAGGAACTCCAGCAACGCCACGTCGAGCAGGAAGCTGAGGCGGCCGTCTCCGGCGTGGAGGATGTGAGTGCCCGGTCGAACGGCACGAAGTACTCGAACCTCGTCGTCGGCCACCTGTGATGGACTGATGGGTGGTGAGATGGACCAGGAGCAAAGCCTTTGGCCTGGTGAAGCCGCAGCTGGAGACCGGGCAGAAGCACGGCCCTTTCGGGCACCCCCTCTCGTGCTCCTCCTTCCGGTAGTAGGTGACCATGTTCTTGGCGTATCCGTGCTTGCAGGGGACGAGGATGTTGTCAACGACGCACTCCATGCCGTGCAGCGCTGGGAGATGGCTCCGGAGCACACGTTGCACTTCCTCTTCGGCTCCGGGAGCTTGTCGCAACATGACGAGCAGATGAAATGCCCCAGGGAACACTAGAAAGAATTTATTAAACAAACCTTTTCTTGTGAGTATCATGTATACAATGGAAAAAGTTCTTTTTCATCTGATGTTTCTTGAAGAGCTTTGTTGGAAGGTAGGTCCCCGCACGGTCCCTGATGGGGGGAACCCATCCGGGTAGGCCCAGCGCAACAAGTCGGCCCAACAGGCTCAGGGAGTCCCATGGAGGCCCATTCGGATGAAGGCCCAAGCAAGGCCCGCACGGGTACAACGACCGGGTGCCATCAAGGCAGACGTTACAGCTCCATCAAGACATGCGTTTCGCCAACTTGAAGACTAGCGTTACTCGGACGGTTACACTGTATAAATATATCAGTTAATTTGAGCGGTTACTGTAGCTCATCCGACTGACCGAGTCGGCACATGTACAGCCTATATAAGGCGGAGTACCCCATGCAGAGGGGTTGTCTTCTTTTTCTTGATCTTCAACCTCTTGTAATCTCTTTCACGCAAGACAAGTAATACAAACAGCAGGAGTAGGGTATTACCTCCGCCATTGGAGGGCCTGAACCTGGGTAAAAACTTCTTGTGTGCACCCGCTTGAATCTTCCTTACGCGTTCCCCAAAAATCCTACTAGAAATGTATATTGCCGCGAAATCCCCGCGACAGTCCCGAATCGACGCTGTTCAGAATCACTGCAGCACCATTAGGGTTCTCGTCGATGCTCTTCGCGACAAAGTCGTCCCCGACACGTCCACGGGCTCTCCGTCGTCAGGGCTGTCGTCGACGCGCCTGCTCTCCGTCGTCAGGGCTGTCGCTGACAAGCCCACATGCGGGGCCATCACATTCTCCAAGAAGATTCTTCTAAAGATGCTCGGGAATATTCTCCCAATATCCTCCAAGGATGGGCGAATGAACATAATGCCCTTGTAAATTCCCTCTCATGTGAGGGCAAAATTGTAATCCTCCATTTTCCCCCTCAAGCCCTATAAATACCCCCCGGGGGTAGTGTTAAGGGGATCTCTCTTCTCATTTGTGAAGCTCTCAATTCCACATTTTAACACGAATACCAAGTTACGTTGACGATTGCCTGACGCGTCATTTTGGCTCTCGCTTGTTTTCCCCTAGCGTGCTCGGAGGTCGTCGTAACTGACCGGGGGTGCCACAAATTTACTGTCTAGATTTGTATCTATGACAGTTGGTGCCGGCCGTGGGGACCCGAGTAAAAAGCCATGGCACCGAGAAAAAAGAACGCGACCAGGACGATCGTACCCCGCACACCAAACCCGACGCGTCGGGCAAAGACAAACAACACGGCCGTCACCGCGGAGCTTGGCGACGCCCGCGTCAGAGCTCTAAGAAAGAACAAGCACAAAGTAGGGCTGGCGGAAGCTTACTTTGAGCAAATATTGATAATGTGCAGATGAATTGATGCTGGAGCTCTTCAGAAAGCTTTCTCCGATGCTTCGAAAGATTTCGAGGGGTGGAAACGTCGATTTTGTCGAGAACTTGAAGTTTTGGCGCAAGGCGGAAGTTTGGGGTTTTAACGTAGAACGTGGATTCTGTGAAAAACGTATCGATACCTTATATAGGCCGAAGGGGTATAAGATGGCTGTGTCACAGCTGACAGAAGGACCTGTGACACAGGTGAGTAGACAAGATACGCTAGGACCTACGGAGATCAAGAGCATTCACTTGAGACACAGATGGATAGCTCAGGTGACAAGTATTTCATCCATAGAACACCAAGACAGAGAGAATTTGATAAGAGAGCAAGCATATGGGCAATATCAGGGGATCCTTATGCAATCTTCCCAATGTCAGTTTGCCAGAAAATCAATCAAGCAAAACTAAAACTGACATGAGTCGATTTTAAAAATAGGTACACATTAATGTGCACACATAGCTGAAAAAGAAGATCTCTACTCTATGCATATAACACATACACATGTGACACAGGTGATCAACATAGATGAGCATGTAATTAGGGCATATAAATGGCAGAACATATGAGCTAGACACCAAACCAATCCTTTTTATTGAAGATTAGAGACATCAATGATATTCAATTCACTCCTCAGAACACAGAACCTAGTCTCATCTAAGGGCTTGGTGAAAATATCAGCTAATTGTTTTTCAGTCCTTACATGGCACAGCTGTATATTTCCCTTCTCAACATGATCTCTCAGGAAGTGGTGCCTCACGTCAATGTGTTTGGATCTTTGGTGGTGTACTGAGTTGTTGGCTAACTTAATTGCACTTTCATTATCACAGAAGAGGGGTACTTGATTAAAAGATATGCTGAAATCTTTCAAGGTCTGCCTCATCCATAATAACTGAGCACAACAACTACCAGCAGCTATATACTCAGCTTCTGCAGTGGAAAGAGTACTGAGTTTTGTTTCTTGGATGACCAGGACACTAATGAATGCCCTAGAAATTGACAAGTACCAGAGGTGCTTTTTCGGTCAACCTTACACCCTGCATAGTCACTATCAGAATAGCCGACTAGCTTAAAATTTGCACCTTTAGGATACCAAAGACCAAAGCCTGAGGTTTGAATTAAATATCTTAGTATTCTTCGTATTGCCACTCTGTGACAGTCCTTAGGGTTAGCTTGGAATCTTGCACACATGCATACACTCAATATTATATCTGGCTTAGATGCACACAAATAAAGCAAGGATCCTATCATAGATCTAAATTCTTTCTGATCAGCAGACCTACCTTCGATGTTTAAGTCCAGATGACCATTAGTTTGCATAGGAGTGTGAATAGGCTTTGCATCTTTCATGTCAAACTTGGTGATGATGTCCTTGGTGAACTTTTCTTGTGAAATAAATGTACCTTCCTTGAGTTGTTTGATCTGAAGTTCTAGGAAGTACTTGAGTTCTCCATCCAAAGACATCTCAAACCTTTGGTCATCATCTGGCTAAACTCATCACTCATGGAGCGGTTAGTACTGCCAAATATTATGTCATCGACATATATTTGGCACACAAATAAATCCTTTCCATTTTTCTTAGTGAATAGAGTTGTGTCTACTAAGCCCATTTTAAATCAATTCTTGATCAAAAATTCTTTTAATGTATCATACCATGCTCTAGGTGCTTGTTTTAAGCCATAGAGTGCTTTGTGTAGTTTATAGACATGGTGTGGTTTCTTATTATCTTCAAAACCAGGTGGCTATTCAACATAAACAAGTTCAGAGAGTTTACCATTCAGGAAGGCTGATTTTACATCCATTTGATAGAGCTTGATATTGTGATGAACAACATAAGCAAGAAGAATCCTGATGGCTTCAAGTTTTGCAACTGGAGCAAAGGTTTCTCCAAAGTCTAGACCCTCCACTTGTGTAAACCCTTGAGCCACAAGTCTGCCTTTGTTCCTTACCACTTGTCCATTTGTATCTTGTTTGTTCCTGAAGACCCATTTTGTTCCAATCACATTATGATCATTGGGTCTTTCCACGAGGGACCATACTTGATTTCTCTCAAATTGACTCAGCTCTTCATGCATAGCATTTATCCAATCAGCATCCATGAGAGCTTCCTTAATGTTCCTGGGTTGAACACTGGGAACAAAAGAGTAATGTTCACAAAAATTAGCTATTCGAGAACGAGTAGTCACTCGCCTATTAATGGCACCCGATGATTTGGTCTACAGGGTGATCCTTCTGTAGCCTGCTGATCACAAGGGGTTCGGGGTCAACCGCCGGTGTCATAGCTGATGGTGTTGCCTGTGACACAGCTGGTTCTTCCTGCAACACAGCTGGCTGAGACAGGTACTCTGCATCCAGGAGATCATTGGCTGGGTTATACTCGAGCTCGATGTCTTCATCTCCAGTGTCTTCATCCAGTGATGGAGAGAGTGGTTCTTGATCTTTTGGTGAGGCAGATTCCTCCTTGATGGTGGGTCTGATCTCACCAGTAGACTTCTTTTGAATGTCCTTACTCCCTACATCATTAGCAACTTGCTCTCCTTGGGAGCCATAAGACTCATCAAAGTCCACATCTATAGATTCTTCAACAACCTTTGTGGAGGTGTTAAAAACTCTATAGGCATGGGATTTAGTGGAATAGCCAAGGAATATACCAACATCAGCTTTAGCTTCAAACTTAGTGAGGTGTTTGCCCTTCCTAAGAATGTATCACTTACAACCGAATACTCTGAAGTATGAGACATTTGGTTTGGTGTTGGTGAGCAGCTCGTAAGGAGTCTTCTTGAGTAGTGGATGTAGATATATCCTATTGATGGAGTGGCAGGCAGTGTTGATAGCTTCAGCCCAAAATCTTGGTGAAGTCTTGTACTCATCTAGCAGTGTCCTTGCCATCTTTATCAGGGTTCTGTTCTTCCTTTCCACTACTCCATTTTGCTGTGGAGCATAAGGACTTGAAAACTTATGCTTGATTCCATGCTTGTCCAGAAATGCTTCCACCTTTGAGTTCTTGAAATCAGTCCCATTGTCACTCCTGACCTTGACAAGGTTTACCTTCCACTTATTTTGTACTCTGACAATGAGATGCTTGAACTTCTTGTAAACCTGTGTCTTCTCATTCAAAAAGAACACCCAAGTATATCGAGAAAAATCATCTACAATGACAAATCCATACTTGTTACCTCTCAAGATCTCATATGTATTAGGACCGAATAGGTCAATGTGTATGAGCTTAAAAGGTTTGATGGTGGTCATGATATTCTTGGGACGATGGACAGTCCAACTTGTTTGTCGGCTTGACATGAACTGCAGGGCTTGTCCTTCTCAAACTTCACCTTTTCTAAGCCTATGACATAGTCATGTTTGCTCAGTTTGTTGAGAAGCTTCATCCCAGCATGTCCTAGCCACCTGTGCCATAGCCAGCCAACACTGGTCGGCCATTAGACACCATGGAGCTGCTGCAGGCTGTTCATTGAAGTTTACTGTGTATAGTTTTCCAGACCTGCATCCTTTGAACACTTGAGAATCATCAGATAGTTTGGAAACTATAACCTCATCAGGATAGAAAGTGACTTTCATACCTGTGTCACACAGCTGTGACACAGACATAAGATTATAGCCTATCTGATCTACAAGCATTACATTGGATAAAAAGTGATGTTCAGATATGGCAATTTTACCAATGCCATTTACTTTTCCCTTGGAGTTATCTGCATAGATCACATGTTTACTTGGAAGATTTTCATGTGTGATCTCTACAAACTCCTCTCTGCCTCTTGTCATATGTTGTGTACATCCACTGTCCACAACCCAGTCAGTTCCACTGGAGGCAGTGTCCTGCAAGATTAGTTATGGGGTTTAGGGACCCAAACTTGTTTGGTTCCCTTAGCAGTTTTACCATATGCAGAAACAGCAGTTAATGAGTTAGAAGATCTATTTCTAAAATTGATAGCCTGAGCAACAGATGATATGATATGAATTCTCTTAGGCTTACTATCACCTGCAACCTTAGATAGAGAGGTTAGTTGGCTGCGTGTGTTACCAATGACACTGGTGAGTACACAGCTGTGTAAGGCACCGGTGGCACAGGTGACTGTCACCTTTAGAACCTAGATGGCCGGCAACCATTTTGTCAAGTGTCTGCGACCTATATACTTAGCCACAACCTTCCCTTTTCTGTCCTTCTGCAAGACATAGGATGGATTGGATGGGATGTTTACCATCTTCCTATTTCTCTATATATGACCAACAAGTTTGTTGTCATCTGTTCCTGCCTGTCTCACAAATTTTTCTGCAAGATTAAAATTAGTAACAACAGGCAGTTTATCCTTATTAGCAGAGGGATTGTAACCTAGGCCTTTTCGGCCATCATTCTTTCTGAGCATTTCAGCTCTGATGAGCTGATAATTTTGCATGCCAATATTGGCAGTGCATAGGCCTTCCCTCATGAGCCTTTTAAGCTCTTCCAGCTCTTCGTTGAGCTTGTTGTACTCATCTGCATCCACAGAGTTAATAATAACAGAGGTTGAAGCCTCTTTTGAGTCATCAAGTACACAACCTGTGGAAGTTAGAATATTTATGTGACTAGCACAGTTTAAGCATGATTCAATAGCAGCATGAGTAGGTAAAGATACATCAGTAGATATAGAAGGAACATCAGTGCACATAGAATGCTTTGCCTTGAGCTCCTCATGCTCCTTAATCAGAAGCTCATGAGCTACCTTGAGCTTCTCATGAGCTATCTCCAGGTTTTTCTAGTCTAGCCTGAGGTTTTCTCTGTCATCTGTAACCTCATCATATGATTCACTCAGCTCCCTGAGTTTATCTCTTAAAGAGATGTTTTCCTTCCTCTCCTTGCCATAGGCTTTATCTGTTCTTTCAAGAATGCCCATTAGTTCAGCATAATCAGGAAAGTCATCCTCAGTAAGTACCTTTAAACCTTTGGCCATGAGACACAAAGGGGCAGCAATGGATGGCAGTTGATCAGCTTCAACACTGAACTCGGAACTGTGTGACCTGGCTATGTCACAGCTGGGTATATCAGCTATGCTGATGGCGATCCCAGCAACTTGATCTTCATCCTCTGACTCTTCATCTGAGCCCGAATCCTCAGATACTCAAGCCTGTCCAACATAAGCTTTGGCCGTGGCTTTGTTTTTGGAGTAGGTTGGATGCTTGCTATTGAAGGTCTTCTTCTTCCCATGGAAGTCCTTCTTCTTTCTGTACTGGCTGTTGTCCTTTCTTTTGGTTGGACAATCAGCAGCAAAGTGGCCTTCCTTGCCATACTTGAAGCACTTGTTATCCTTTGACAGCTTCTTCCCTCTGAATCTGTCACATGATCCAAGCTGCTTCTTCTTCTTGTAAAACTTCCTGAAGTTCCTTGTGAGGAGGATGAGTTCACTCTCTTCTCCGCTGGTCATCTCCTCATCAAGTTCTTCACTGCTATCACTCTCAATCTGTGATGTTGAAGCAGTGGTCTTCAAGGCAATATTTTTCTTGATAGCTGGAGAGGAGCTTTGCTTGTCTTCTTGCTTAAGCTCCATCTCATGTGTTAGGATTGTTCCTAACACTTCTGTGGGCTTCATTTGCTCAAACCCATCTTTTTCCTTCAGCATGAGAACAAGTGTTCTGTAGGCTTTTGGAAGCACTGACAAGAATTTCTTGATCACGTCTTCATCTTCCACTTGATTGGAGCCTAGGGCCTTCAGCTGGTTGGTGATAATGGTGAGTCTTGAAAACAGAGAATTGATGTCTTCACCATGCTCGAGTTCAAACCTCTCCAGCTTTGATTCCAGAAGGCTCCTCTTTGACTTCTTTAGAGTGTCACTGCCTTCATGGATCTGCTCTAAGGTGTCCCAGATATCCTTAGCAGAGTCCATGGTGCTGACCCTGTTGAAGTCATACTCTTGCAGACCCATAAATATAGCAGTGGCAGCCTTAGCATTATTCTGAATGTTTCTCTTATCGTTTACACTAAGAGCAGCTGGGTCTGCCAACCTGTAGCCTGTACAAACAACTTCCCACACATCTGGATCAATAGAGATAAGATGTATTTGCATCTTTCTTTTCCAGAAGGCATAATTAGTTTCATTGAAAACATGTATTTTACCCTCATAGCTCGACATCCTTTACTCTGGCTGTTAGGCCAAATCAAAGAGCAACCTGCTCTGATACCAATTGAAAGGACTGAAGGTGCCAACTAGAGGGAGGGGGGTGAATAGGAGGCTAACAAAAATTACTTCTTTTAACTTGATTGAACAGGTTATGCCTTAAACAGGAACCATGATTAGCTAGCTGTGTGACAGGTGAGTGACACAGGCATCAGATGATGTGTAAATTAGCATGCAGCTGTCACACAGGTGCCTAACATAAATGTTCTAAGGATTTAGTAAATGATGAGCAATCAATGTGCCTGCGTAACAGGTAACTGACTCAGGTGTGAGATAAGATATATAGCAACTGTGACACAGCTAATGAAACACAGGTATAGACGAGATCTATAACAGATAAACAAAATAAGTCTAAGATCTCACAAGCAAGCAAGCAACAGGAAGCTAAAGACAATACAGGAAAATACTCAAGGAGACAGAGTGTTTTTCACCAAAGTTTCCAGCTCTTCATAGAGTGGTACGTCTCCGTTGGAGAGGATACTCCGAAGAGATCGCTAGCACTGAATCGTGCTTGTTCTCCGAGTACCGGACGTTCAGATCTCTTCCTTTGCTTGAGGAAGTCCTTTTGCTTACAGCAGGTAGACTTCAATTCACCTTCACAAACGTCTGGTTCAGCCCACACAAGCTTGGGTGATACCAGCGACTCCTACGTCCGTCTAGGAGTAGACACTCCAAGAGTAATATATTCAGCAGCAACAACTCTTGGAGGAACCAAAGCTCTTTGCTCAAGAACTCTAACTCTCCCGAACTGACACTTAGGAAACTTTGGCTTTTGTTCGGTGGGAAGAGGCTTTGCAACGGTTGAATATGATTCACCGGATTGGCAAAGGTTGAGGTCGATGACCTCCCCTGGTCCCCTATTTATAGGGTTCACAGGAACTTGACCGTTACACTGTTGCCACGTAGGATAAGTGAGCCACCGGTGACAGGCACCGATGACACAGCCAATCACTCCGCCCAACTGTAACCGGCTCAAGCAGACCGATACCTGTGTCACCGGAGGCACACACAGGTAAACCCTAAACTGACATAGCGGCACTACTCAGCCCGGTCTTGGCACATGACATGCCCTCAGCGCACAACACTCTCTGAAACCTAATAAGGAGAGAACCTTCGACAGCCCTCTGACTCAGCAGACAAGCCATCGCAGTGCAGGTTCCTTAGCGTTTACAAGCTCTCCCCTGGTACAGAGATGTACCTAAGTCACAGAGCTCTAGACCACCTGTGACACAGCTGTGTCACACCAGTGACTCTAACCCCTAGGGTTTTCTACTGCTAGCACTGCAGAGTGCAAGCACAAAACCAGTTTCACACTTATGTAAAACTGTTGACACAGGGCCACTAACCTCAAAGCATTAGTGCCACTGTCCAACATCCTGAGCATTGAGCAATTAGAACCTCCACAGATCATTACTGCATCATCCCTCTTGATAGTACGGGTTTTTCCTATGGACTCAAAGAAACTAGCAAATCTAGGCTTTACCTGCCCACCAACTGCAGTCATGGCCCTTGACGCATCAAGCCACCATCACCTTGCTTGCAACTCCTTGCATAGCACCGGCTTCTTCACAGCTGTGGCACACCTGCCTAGCACAGCCATTTCTTAGTCCTAGAAACCACCCTTGTATCTTTTTGGTGGTCATCCTTTCCCTGATGACCCTTCTTTCTGGAACCTACTAACCTGCCTACACTCAATGTAAACATTAGATTCCAGTTTGAGTTGCCATTAACCATCAAAACCAACTTGGGGCCTAGATGCTCTTTCAAAGGGGCGACGATTGCTTGGAGTAGGGTGAGATGAGAGGAGAGAGAGAGAGAGCACAGGTTGGGGTGGGTTTTATTATTTTGTTTTTCTGAAATTGAGTTGGATTAAAAGATAAATGAAATTTGACATTCTATATTGATCAGACTATCCAAAATTCTTTCGGACTCCGATTTGCATAAACTTATATTCTATCTCAATCATTTTGATGAGAGGAACACAACCATGGTCTCAAATCTTCCATTCAACGCATGGTTTTAAAAGTCAAATTTATCCCTTCATCATAGGTTTTCGGTCAATCTTGATTTCCAATAACTCTGACATTTCTTTAATTAATTCTAAAATGTTATAGCTGGAGGCGATGAGAAACGTGGCGGAGATACATCGAAGTTGGAAAAGGTACGTACATAATGGTGGAGCAACGGGGATTGGATCAAGACGATGGCAGAGTGAAGAAATGACAAAGTCAAGGGCAAAGCCAAGGGGATGATAAAGAGAGAGGAATGGAGAAACATAGGTGATCGCTAGAGAGGAAATGAAGTGTGAGAAAGATGTCTACGATTGTTATGAAAAACCGTACGCACATCACTTTTAACACGCCTATTCAGAAAATACAGCGACCCTTTTATCAATGTCTTAAAACGTCTCTCTTTTATTCCGTTGCACCATACAGGTATCTTACTAGTATATCATAACAAACAAGCTATTTCAATTATCTATTTTACCGCGATGTTGTGACCTTTACAACAGTATAATTAGCTAGCTATAGCCTGAAGAGTTGGAAGTGTATGAAGTGTAGACGTTAAACACATACACACTAACCCAAAACCACTCTGATTCTATATGTTTTATGTAGGCTATCTGTGTAGATGTAGCCAAAACCATCAACACCCCATCCTGGACTATAGCTGGTATTGTACTCATAGTATAGCTCCATCCCATCCATCTATAACTCCAACTCTCTGTAGGCATAGCCAGGACTAGTCAACACCACACAGTGAGCATCCTGCGCCAAAGGAACATCTCCAATCTCGTTGTTCTTTTCTGATGGCATGTGATTATAGATCTCATGGGGCAAAATAACTAAATACTCCTCAGATACTCTAAAACTTGTCAGTAGCATCTCCGCTTCGTCCAAGTACTTGGGAATATCCCGCTTCTTGTGACCGGAGACCTCTACAAACTTCTCAATATTGTTCCTATCCGCTTGTAAAAATAATTAGAACACAAACTAATATGGAAAGAGAGTACAAATATTATGATTGACCTAACATAAACAATGGAATGTTTTTTATTTTTTCAAAATATTAAATATTTCTTAGTTTCCTAATTAATTCTTACCAAAATTTGGTAACTTTGGTTAATTAGTTGCTTACCCTAATTTTGGCTTAACAAATCTTTAGATAATTTATTTTATAAAAACAATAGAATTTTTTTTATGAATGTTAACATACCACTTCACCTACTGTCACTCACTAGAACTATATATGACTCATGGTGGCATACTACTTTTTCTTATACATGGGGAGGGGATGCACCCCCCTATTTATAGGGTTACAAGACCGTTTTATTGTTACCATGTGGCATAATTCAAACCCTACAAT